>OU342741.1:391454128-391481214 GCA_910589775.1 Avena eriantha
CCTGCTCTCTGATTTCATCGCAACTATTATCGTCCAGACAGCACATGCAAACAAACAAGTCCAAAATCAATTAAGGCATTCAAGCATAAAAACCATACAACAAGCAAACTTCAATACAAGTGTACAAATCAGTAGGTCGTTTGAAGAATGGATTTAATAAGATTTGGTCTTGTCGGAAACATGGAAGAAAATCCCCTTAGGATTTATAGTCTAGGATATACCTAAGAGGGGTTTTGGACTAAGGATGGGTTCTATATGATATCAATAGACACAAATGATATCTACAGATAGGTATTGAAATAACCAGGCCATCAAAAGTGGTTTCACTATTTTATCACTTTTCTTGAATTACTTATGCATTTTCTAGTGCTAGAGGCTCTAGTTTTAGGAAACAATTCACCAGGAAATGGGAAATTAATACTTGGTAAAACTCTAGTCTTTGAATGTTTAGAAAACATTCATTTACCTGGGAAAATTTGTTTCAAGGCGATTAGAGTTGTTTTTCGATTGAAAAAAGACTTAAAACTAAACAGTCTACTAAACAGATCTGGAAAAAGGAATTAAGAAAGAAAAGAGGTAAGGGTGGCCGGGCCGGATCTGCAACCATAGCGGTCCTTATAGGCCCACCCGGGCTGGGGCAGCACACGGGAGCCTGCGGCTTAAACTGCCAGGCGAGGCCCTCTCCGCCGTTGGATCAAGCCGCGATGGACGGTGGGGGCTCTTCTTCCTCGCTAGGCCAGAGAAAACAAGGCGAAACCCTAGGCGGCGACGGCGGGGTCAGGAGGCTCACCGGGGCTCGGGAGGGCGACGAGGAGGGTGGAGTCGACGCGGCCATCGAGAGGATCGAGGCATCAGCTGCCGGTTTCCTCCTCTGTCGCAACGAGGTATCGAGGCAAATCCGGAGAAGATCGCAGCCATCGAGAGGATGCAGCCGCCGAGGAGCATGCTTGGAGTCCAGAAGTTCACCGGATGCCTAGCCTCCCTCAGTCGTTCGTCAGCCGGCTAGGGGAGAAGGCGCTCCCGTTGTACAGCTGATGAAGAAGACGGACAAGTTCTCCTGGACTTCGCAAGCTGACGCCGCATTTCACGAACTCAAGCGCATGTTGTCCACAACGCTGGTTCTAGCCACGCCGGCTAGCAAGGAGCCGATGTTGCTCTATATAGTAGCCATCAGCCGGTCGTCAGCGTTGTCCTGGTGGTGGAGCGCCCCAAGGAAGGCAAGGCTCAGCCGGTTCAGAGGCCCATCTACTACCTCAGAAAGGTCCTCTCTCTCTCCAAGCAGAACTACCCCCACTACTAGAAGATGTGCTATGACGTGTACCTGGCAGGCAAGAAGCTCAAGCACTACTTCCAGGAACATCCGATTAAGGTCGTGTGCACCGCACCCCTTTCAGAAATCATCGGCAACAAGGACGCCACCGGCCGAGTCGCCAAGTGGGCCATCGAGCTCGCCGCCTACTCCATCCAGTACGAACCCCGGCTCATGATCAAGTCGCAAGCGCTGGCGGATTTCCTCGTCGACTAGGTCGAGACCCAGTATCTCCCATCAGTTCCGGATTCGGACCACTGAAGATGCACTTCTACAGGTCGAAGATGCTCGTGGGCTTGGGATCTAGCATCGTGCTCACCTCGCCTAGGAGACCGGCTGGAGTACGTCCTACAGATCCACTTCAGGCCTCCAACAACATAGCCGAATACGAGGCACTAGCGCACGGACTCCGGCTAGCCAAGGAGATTGGTGTCAACCAGATCCTCTGCTTTGGTGATTTGGATCTGGTGGTGGCAGCAAGTATCTGGAGAATGGGACACCCGTGATGCAAACATGGCTCTCTACTGGTTCCACATACAGAAGCTCATCGCCTCCTTTGACGGATGTGAATTCCATCATGTCCCCCGTGCCAACAACAAGGCGGCCGATTCGCTCGCCCGAATTGGATCCACCAGGCAGGCGATCCCACCCGGGGTCTCCTTGGAGCACCTGCGCAAGCCCTCCATCAACCCGTCACCCGAGTCGGATTCCATCATATGGGCAGGGAGCACTCCGGCGGACGGGGCGACAGAGGCAGAGCCGGCAGAACCTACAAAGAAGAAGGCCCGCACCAACTCCGGCAAGTCAGTGCCCTCCGGTTCGCAAGACCTGGGGGCCGCCGGCTCGTCAAGCGGCTCAGGGGCTGCCATCCCGGGTACCTCATCTGGACGACCCCTCGACGACCATCAACCGGATAGTGGGAGTATCCTCATCATCCAGGAAGTACCATCCTGGGCACAGCCCGTCATGAACTACATCGCCAATGGGGAGCTTCCGAATGACGAGGTGGAAGCTAGGCAAGTCCGGCACCGCGCGCACTCGTACACCATCATCAACAACGAACTGTACAAGCGCAGCGTATCCGGCATGTTCCAAAGGTGTGTCGATGTGGACACGGGCTACCGGCTACTCAAGGACATCCACCAGGGCGAGTGCGGGCACCACGCTTCGTCAAGGGCGATAGTCGCCAAGGCATTTCGCCACGGTTTCTATTGGCCCACCGCCCTCGAGGACGCCGAACAGCTAGTCCGCGCATGCAATGGGTGCTAGCTCTTCGGGCAGCTTAGGCACATGCCGACTTCGGTGCTCAAGACCATATCGATTACCTGGCCCTTCGCGGTTTGGGGCCTTGACATGGTCAGCCCCTTCAAGCAAGCGCGCACTGGGATGACCCATCTGCTGGTGAAGGGACAAATTTACAAAATGGATCGATGCCAAGCCTATCCGGAAGCTGGACGGGGCAACGGTCGTCACCTTCACCGACGTCATCAATCAGTTTGGCTACCCCAACAACATCTTCACCGACAACAGCACGAACTTCGCCAAGGGGGCCTTCGCCCGATTCTGCAGCAACAAGGGCATCTGGCTGGACCTTGCCTCCGTCGTGCACCCGCAATCCAACGGGCAAGTCGAAAGGGCAAACGGCTTAGTGCTAGCCGGCTTCAAGACGCGCCTCATCGAGCCGTTGGAACGGTCACCCGGATGCTGGATCGAGGAGCTTCCGGCTGTGCTATGGAGCCTCCGCACCATGCCGAATAGATCAACCGACTACACTCCATTCTTCCTGGTCTACAGATCGAAAGCCGTCCACTCCGCGGATATCGAGTTCGACTCTCCGCGCAAGCTCCTTTACAATGAAAAGGCCAACCAAGAGGCACGGGAGGATGGTGTGGACCTCCTTGAGGACACCTACGAGTTGGCACTGTCCAGGTCGGCCCTGTACCAGCAACAACTACACCGCTACCATTCAGGCCGGATCCGCCTAGTCGCGTTTCGCGAGGGCGACCTGGTCCTCCGGCTGGTACAGGACACGAAGGGCATGCACAAGCTATCGCCACCCTGGGAGGCCCCTTCATCGTCAGCCGAGCACTGCCCAACGACTCCTGCTACCTCATCGACGCGCAACAGCCGTGCAAGAACAAGATGGACAAATCGGATGAGGAGACCGAGCGTCCCTGGAACGCGGCCTTGCTGCGCCTGTTTTACACCTAGTCACTAGACAGTGTATGTATCCCGCAAACCCTATGAATGAAATGCGGACCCCTACGAGATGCTCGGGGGCTCCTTGCTAGAAATGTGTTTGCATCTGTTTTCCGGTTCTGATTTTCCGGCTCCGGCAACCCCTACCCGGGGGCTTGCCGGCTGGCCCGACCTGCTAAGTCAACAAACCGGCCGAGTAATGTGCGACGATGTTAGAGGCCCACTCTTCGTTTCAGCTACAGACCGCAACCCGGCTGTTCGGCTAGCAAGAGCAAAAGCCCGAGGCATCCCACATGAAAAACAGGGAGGAAACACGACAGATCGGGTGTCCCAGCCTCACAACTAGCTTAAGACAATCCGACTACTAAGCCGTTAGTACCATGTGTAATGTACTGTCAGCTCCCTTCGATTCAGGCTGCAGACCGCAACCTGGCTGCCTGGCAAGGACGCAGCAAAAATAGCAGAGCACACAGGAAAGCAACCAAGTGTCTAAAATGGCACAAGCTAGTTTTCAAAAAACAAATCTCCCTTCCGGCTACAGTTTGGCAGACTAACCTATTAACATGTGAGAATGTATGTGTATGTATATTCTTGTACGACTACTTTGAGTCGGAATTCAGGAAGAAAAGAGAAGAAGATTCGAAGTCCTTGCCTTCATCAAGCGCTCTGAATCTCGGGGGCTACACCCACTGGGTGCACTCGCGCGCCCCCTGTGGAATCTTGCAGTTTCCCGACCGGCTAAGGGCGTTTAGCCGGGCGTTCGGAGCCTAGGTGAGGGCAAGGGCGGGGGAAAGAGAAGACGGAGAAGATTCGAAGTACCTGGCTATGCCAGCTAGTACAAATCTCGTGGGCTACACCCAGTGGGTGTGCTCGCGCGCCCCCACTGGAATGTCAGTTCAACCGGCTGAAGGTGTTCAGCCAGCGGAAGCAACCGACTAAGACGCGTCTAGTCGGATGAAGTTAGAGGACTTGAGGAAAGAAGGAAGATTCGAAGTACCTGGCTACGCCAGCTACTCCGAATCTCGGGGGCTACACCCAGTGGGTGCGCTAGCGCGCCCCCACTGGAGGTGCAGTTCCCCCGGCTAAAGGCGTGTAGCCGAGCGAAGTCAGCCAGATAAAGTCAATCGGCGAAATATCAAAAGAATATGCAAAGCACACAAGTTGAAGGGAAACCAAGCTAGTTCAAAATTAACATCAAAGGGAAAAGAGGAGACGAAGCTCCCATAAGTTTACCCAGCGCCAGACGCAGCCGGTATAGACAGAAAAGTTTTAAGACAAGACAAGACAAACAAATACAACCCAGCATCCCGGGGCAATAGCTAAACGGCAGGACCCTTGATGTGCGGAGCGCTTTGGCTGGTGGTAGCCTCAAGCGGAGGAGGAGGGGTGGCGTTCGACCCGGTTCTGGCGCCCGTAGCCGGCTGCGTTGAAGCCTCCGCATCCGGAGTACCGACGGACTCCGAGTCGGTGAGCACCTCGTCGGGATCCACGTAGTCGGTGATCTTGATGGCGGAGCCCCGGAGCTCCGGATGCGCCTAGCGGATGGTGGCAAGGTTGGCGCCGGCGTGGAAGCCTCCGTAGATCTTCTCGACGTGGGCGTCCTTGTACCATGAGAGCATGAGGGCCAGAGCCATCTCCGCACCGGCTCGCGCCGCCAAGTCCCGTAGTCGGTCTACCGCAGCCGGCACCTCCCCCACCTTCGTAGCTAGCTGCGCCATCGTCTCCGGGACCGGAGCGTCCGGCCACAGAAACGAGAAGATGGCATGCGTCGCTTGGCGGAGCTTGGCAGCCTCCTCGCCGAGAAGAACGACGAGCTCCTGGGCTATCGGTTGCGCTTCTGGCTAGTTCTCCTGCAGCCGGTTTTACACCAGCAGGTCTATGCCGGGATAAAATGCTGTCAGAGAAAAGATAGTCAGATCCGGCTACCGGATCCGAAAAGACAGGGATACGGAAAAGGGGAACTTACCCTTGGCCGTATGACCAACTTGCATTAGTTCCTCCACCAGGGCCTTCTCCTTCGTCACTAGCCGCTTAATCTCCTTCTCTTGGTCCTTGTTCTGGGCCTCGAGAAGGTTGAAGGCTTCGATCCGGCTGGCGAGCGAAGCGTCGCGCTCCTTGATGGTGGCCTCCAGACCGTCCACCTTCGCGTGCCAATCCTTGTTCTGCAGCCGCAGAGTGGAGTTGGATTTGCTCAGCCAGTCGTTCACCTTCTTCAAGCGATCGATCTCGCGCTGAGCACACACGAGGATAGCTGCGACAAAACCGGCTATCAGCAAAAAAAAGATAATTATGGCTGAGGCAAACTTACGCTGGGAAGTCCTATTGGTGGCTGCGAGCTTCTGCTCCAGGGGCCGGTTCCCTCCGGCTGCAGCCTCTAGCAGCCGGATCTCCTTCACCGCTAGTTCAAGGGTGGCAGCGAGATCCGTCAGCGAGGCGACGGAGGAGGCGTCGTCATCCACGACATTGGCAGCCAAGGACTCCTTTGCGGCAATCACCGCTGTCCTCCACTCCTCCCCCGGCTCGTCCTCGGAGTTGTCGTCGCTGACAACCACGAGCTCCTTGCCGGTTGCCGCCCCCCGCGTTCCCGCAGAAGAGCCGCCCGGTTGAGGACCCTCCGCTTCCGGCTGGGCCACCACGTCCGGCTGGGGGCCCTCCGCTCCGGCCGAGGCAGCCAGTTCAGCTCGAGGCGGCGACGGAGGCGGCACCTCGAAGGAAGGAGGGGTGGAGACGGATGTGGCCGGCGCGCGAGGTGGCGACCTGGTCGGCGCTCACGCCGGGCTCGCGGCTCCAAAGGAGGCCAGCATGCTAAAGATACAGAAGAAGATAAGGAGGAAAAAGGAGCAAGTAAGCCAAGGACAACCAAAAGAAGCAAAAATAGTAAGGGCACCCGGAGAAGAACTTACCCCTGTACCACTAGGGTGGCCCTTTCTTCTAGCAAAGGCGGCTCGAGGGAAGGACACTGGTCTGGCTCCTCTTAGGAGCTGGCTCCTCCGCGACAGGCCGGCTGGCGTTGAAACGGCTGGAGCCGCTCTGGCCATCGCCAAACTGGCTGGAGTCGCCGTCCGTCACGAGGCGCCATGCCGGATCAGGGGCCAGCACAGCCTCCTCCTCATCGTCGACCTCCACGTGGGGATCGGCGGCCTGTTCGTCATTCCGGCTGGGGAAGGCATCCCCATCCCCGTCCGACTCCTTGCCAGACCGCCGAGCACGCGACTCGGGCAAGTCGGGCGCGAACGTCTAGAGGGGGGTGTCTCCCTCCTCACGAAGGATGCAAGGAAAGATCTGCCGAACGCAAAAGATTAGTCGGATAAGACAAAAAAGAAGAGCAAGAGAAGCAAAAATTTTGGCTGGAAGAGCTTACCGGGGCGCGCGGTTGTCCCGACTATAGGGCGCCAGCCTGAAAGTCCAGCCTTTCGGTAGCCGCTCCTTGGTGATCGTCCACACCCACTCCTTCAAATTGTGGTAGCGGGGATCGCGGCGCGACAGCCGGGTCAGGTATAGCCGGCTGGAGTAGAAGCACATCTGGTGCACTCGTTGCTGCAGCGGCATCATCAGCCAGGACATCCAGCGGAGGGTGATGTCCAGGCCGGTTAATCCGGCAGTGATGAGGGCGCGCATGCGTTTTAGCATCGTGTCCGACTTCGGCTTCTCGCCATAGACCTTCAGCTCCCAGTGCTGCCGGCTGGATTCCACGTCCTAGAACGCCGAAAGGTTGATCCGATCGACAACCGTGAGGTTCTTGACGTAGAAGTACGACTGCTGCCACAGTCGTACCGTGTCGTCCAGCCAGAACTTCAGGTAGCTGGTCTGCGCACGGGAGTAGATGGAGGCACTTCCACAGACGACTAGCGGCCCCTTCATAAATTGGACCTACGGCCGGACTCGGAAGAGCCGACAGAAGAAACCGAGATCCGGCTGGATCCCGAGGTAGCTCTCGCAGAATGCAATGAAATGCGCCAGCGTGCCGATGGTGTTGGCACCGAGGTGATGGAGGCGAAGATCGAAGAAGGCGAGGAAGGTGAGGAAGAACGGGTGCACCGGCAACACGAACCCGCACGCCAGGTGCGAGAGGAAGACCACCCATTCTCCCTCCGCCGGATGTGGCGACTCCTCCCCCGCCGGTGCGAGCCGCACCGCCACTTCCTCCTTCGGCGGAAGGACGCGAGTGGCGCGGTACTTCTGGATGTGGTCCTCCGTGACGGAGGAGCCACACCACGCTCCGCGTTCAGTGGCCATCTCCAGCTCGTCGGAGGGCGCGGTGGCGGATGATTGACGGTGACCCCTGCCACCGACAATGACAAATGGGCGGCGCAGCGGGCTACGGCGGCAGCGACAACAAGGTGCAGAGAGCAGGTGCGCAGAAGGGGAGAAGGCAACTGGAAGCGGGGGAGCGGAGGAAAGGAACTGCCCCCCAGGCACCCCTTTAAAGGACCGAAAGGGCAACCGTCCGCAGCGCCACGTGGCACCCATCCAAGTGATCCTCACCCCTACCGCCGCCCGGATCCCGTATGCAGACACGGGGTGCGCAGAGGATCCTGGAGCAAGAACCGAAGCGCCAGGCGGCAGTTCCCGAGGCGACGTGCGACGGGACATTAGGCTGCCTGCCGCAGAGTAATGATGGCGCGTGCGTGCATGGCCGGCGTCAGCACTGACGTCACGGGTAGCGCAACCACCAAGCGTAGTCGGTCAGAAACTCAAAACAAAGATGGAGCGCGTGCACATTTCACCTAAGGGCGGAATCCATACGCACTCGGGGGCTAGTGTCGGGGGGGTGACCCTCGGATACCCCAACTGGACAAGATACAGGGAAGTGGGACAAGGCAGGCTAGGCCGGCTATCGCAAGGTAGCCGAATCGACGAGAAGCAGCCGACTACAACAGCGTAGCCGGAACCAATCAAGGAAGACATGGCAACGTGCGGAACAGTGCACGGTACGCCCTGTACGACGACAAGACTGGCAACTACTCGGTCATACCGAAGACTTTGCGGGGATGATGCAGGAACAGTGGCCCGATGCCGACGACAGGCTCACACGGCATCCACTGTGCCTACGACAGCCATACTGCTCATACTCCAATGGGACATGTTGTACCAGATACTGTAGATGACTAGCCGGCTGGGACTCACCTGTGGGGCCCGCTAGTCGGATTGGCCAGTGAGACCGTTGCCTCTCTACCTATATAAGGAGAGGCAAGGCCTCAGTAGAAAGGGTTTGTCTCAGTGCATTTAAGACAGTAGCTAGAGAATACAGCTCGAGGAGCACTTGTAGTTTGCATATCAGTCATAGTCAGATCGGCAGGAGCAGGAGTTTTACCTCATCACTAGGGCTCCGAACTTGGGTACTTCCTGCGTCCAGCTACGCTTGCTTGTATCCAATCCCGCCTACGGATGCCGTCGATAGCTTTCCTGCTAGTCCCCACACCTCTATCTAACCTTCTTAGGTACTCCGTTCCCAATACAACGACACTGTCCGTCAGCCTTGCTATTATGTGCTGACAAGTGGGGCCACGTTTAGTCGGGTCCCGTAGTGGACACTCGCCGTTACGTGCTGACAAGTGGGGCCGCGTTCTGACGTCGCGTAGTGGACCCTTGCCATTACATGCTGGCAAGTGGGGCCGCATTCAGTCGGTTCCCGTAGTGGACACCTCTCTCCACTTATCCAGATCAACATGGGACCCACAACTTATCCACGTGAGCACCGGACCCACAGCTTACCCCGATTGGCGTTGCAAGATGGGACCCCGAGCCAGCCCCATGCCCACGCCCATGCCATTGTCTCCCCTTTGTTCTTCTTCTTCTTCGGCGACGGCAACCCTTTGTCTACCCTCACTTTGGCCTCCTGTTCGTCCTTGCCGCAGTATGGCGCCGTCCCGTTGACCTGTATGAAGGATGATAATGGCGACCTTGCGCTTGCTATGGACAATCAATTGGCGCAACTCAGGAGCTCAATTGGGCACCCACTTGATGTGGAGAATGCGAGCGGCGAGCCGTTACGATGATTTAATTCATTTATCAAGTTAATGTCTTGGCTGCAATCAAGTGAATCTATGAGGTGAAAGTCAAACTTTGAGATCTAGGGAGATGGATGTATAAGAAATAAGAGAATGCCCCAACTCTTGAACGCTTTAAAATTAAAAAAATTATACAAATCTTAATGTAAAAGAGTGTTTATAATTGAAACAACTCTTGAGCACTTTCAAATTACAATTTGGACATGATAATGTTGTCCTAGGAAAATCTTGAGAGTTTACCATTTTTAGAGCGTGAAATGTGATCCCTAAACTAAAATCTTTATGCCTCATGCATATACAAAAATTATACACCTTCGAACGCTATGAAATCGCACTTAGGACATGATAATGTTGTGCTAAGAAAATCTTGAGAGTTTGTCATTTTCATGGAGTGAAATATTATGCATAAACTTGGATATACGAAAATTATACACCTTTGATCACTGTGAAATCGCACTTAATACGTAATAATGATGTGCTAACAAAATCTTGAGAGATTATCATTTTCATATAGTGAAATGTAATGCATAAACTTGCATATACGAAAATTATACACCTTTGAACTCTTTGAAATCGCACTTAGGACATGATAATGTTGTGCTAATAAAATCCTGATCATTTATCATTTCCATGGAGTGAAATATAATGCATAAACTTGCGTATATGAAAATTATAAACCTTTGAACACTGTGAAATCGCACTTAATACGTGATAATGATCTGCTAACAAATTTTTGAGAGATTATCATTTTCTTCCCCATTTTCATAGAGTGGAATGTAATGCATAAACTTGCATATACAAAAATTATACACATTTGAACTCTTTGAAATCGCACTTAATATGTGATAATGTTGTGCTAATAAAATCTTGAGAGATTGTCATTTTCATAGAGAGGAATGTAATGCACAAACTTGCATATGCGAAAATTATACAACTTTGAACACTTTCCCTTCAAATTATATTCAAAATCATTTCTTTATGGAGTTAAAGTACCCGTGGCAAACTCGTTATTTTGCATGGATAGAGGGGTGCCCCCGACAGATGTAGGGGTTATCCTGTCTGCTAGATCACAAAGGATCAACGGTTGGTGAGCACGATCCGCATGACAACTGTCTCAACCAATCAGAGCGCAGCAGCCACGATTAGCACATGTGTGAGAGATAGTGACTAAGAGAGAGGGGAAAACTGAGTAGAACTTAAAAACCAAGGGCAAAACTGAGTACAACTTAAAAACTAAGGGCAAAACTGACAAAGGGATTCAAATAGAAAATAGAAAGAGATTTAAAAAATGGAAAATGCTTGTTTTATACTATAAAATACATCTTGGCGTACATCAAATTATTTGTTGTTTAAATATACACTAGTTTGACAATTATTGCCTCATTCAGACAAACTATGTTTTGGGGAGGGATGTTTTGGGAAGAGGCTTGAGTAGAAAGCCATGAACCTTCATAGATAGTAGGTGATTTGAGAAGTGGTGATTTAGGTTAAAACTTGATTTCTATACATTTCTTATGGTGGCACGCCACATAATAAGACTCCCTGGGTAGATGCCACTATGTTTTGATCTTTTTGAATTTGTTGTGCATAAAATGACTCAATTAGCTAGCTAAAACCCATTCGTTGACTCACTGTTGACCAACCACCAGAGGGCTAAACTGAGTATATTGCACACGACAGTGTTAGTACTGGAGGGAAAAACTGAGTACAACCAAACTGCCAGTGTTACACTCGAGGGTATAACTGAGCACAACTAAGTCGCCAGGGTTAGACATGAGGGAAAAAATGTAACTCACGGTACACGTGTAGCGGTCCATGGGGCGGTAGTGGACACGTGTGGCCGTGCACGGTGCAGTAGCATACAGGTTACACGATGCAAAGTGGTGCAACGAAATCCCTTACCCTTTATAGAGGCCTCCTCACTCTCACTCGTCACTCACTCGCTCACTCACGCGACCGTCTCCACTATCCCATCACCTTCTAGAAACCCCCAAGAAAACCCCAACCACGCCGGTGATGGAGAAGAACAACATGGTGGCCATCGTCGCCTCCAAGGCTGCCGGCGAGGAGGGCCCCGTCCCCGTACAGGCCCCTGTCGAGACATGAAGGCAGCCTCCATCCCCGTCCAGACCCCTGTCCTCACTTCCGCCATAGCCGCTGGCTGAGGAGGACCCCGCCTGTCTTGGATAGATCCTGTTCGGCTAGGATCCCTACGAGGAGATGATTACATCAGGCCGGAGAACCCCTATGACACCAGCATCGCCGACCCATGGTTAGAGGTAACTAGGGTTTTCTCCCCTTCCCTTATTCTTTCCCCATTCCCATTGTTGGATGTTAATCGTATGTTATTGGGGCTCCACTGTTTGTATTTTTATAGTAGCTAATCCTCTTGTGTTAGATCTCATATTTCGATGAATCCCCCTATTCGTATTTCAATCCTATTTTATTTGTCCTCCGAGTTGAAGTTAAGGGATTCCCTAGTTAGTACTAGCGTCGATCTGTAGTTGGGATCAGTATTCGATTTGGTTTGAGATATGGGGATTCGGGAATAATCAAGGGATCTCAATTGGTTAATTTATTCACATAATCAGTCCCGATAATCAAGGTATCTCAATCATCTCCTCATTGTGCTCTACTATTTTTTCCAACAGGAGGATACCAACGACGTCTGCAGCGACGACGAGTCCAAGGACACCAAGACTCATCAGGTGCTGAGGAGGCTAAAGTCTGGCCAGTACGACAACTTCTTCACCAGCGATGTCTATAGGTGCCCCTTCTACACCTCCAGGAGGCTCCGCGCCACCAACTTCAACTCCCTCGTGAAGCATGCTGAGGATGTGAGGACCTGTAGCGAGTCCCTGAACATCCACGGGTTCAGAGCGAAGCACCAGGCGCTCGGTCTTCACCTCCGCAACCTCCAGAAGGTGGCCATCGAGGAGGGTCACATGCCCCTGATCAAGCCCAAGGCGCCTAAGGTCAAGGGACTGGGAAGCAAGAAGTGGAGGAGGCGCCATAGGAAGGAGGCGGGGGCCCTCTTGGCGGGGGCCATGAGGAGGCACTGATCTTGTGCTACTGCTGCTGTTGTAAAGTAGCTTCTTTTGTCTTGTTTATGTTGAACTTGTCCACTGCTACAGCAGAGCAGCCTAGTTGTCGAACCCCATTAAGTACCATACTATATATATATATATCCTATATTAGGTGCTTTATCTACATCTGCTATATATCCTATATTAGCTGCTTTATCTCATCTGCTCTGTTTACTGAATGTATTCATGGTGCTGGTTAGATTTGCTGCTCTAGATTTGCTACCAGATTGGGGAAAAACGAGGGCCAAAAGGAACAATGAATGAAGAGAGAATCTTCTCTAGATTCGCTACCTTTTTGGGCAAAAAATACAACTGTTAGCGAGATAGAGGGGAGAAGGCACTCTTAAAAAGGCCAATCATAAAAATAACAAAAACGAAAACTTCCAAATTAGGCGAAAGGGCGCACGTAACCACCAAACGCGCCCCACATTGTCCCACACCACGTCCCACATAACGCGTTCCCAATAAACCAGCCCCACGTAGTCCCACATGGCATGACCCCACACGTCAGCATAACGCGTTCCTGACCAAACGACCCCACATGGTCCCAGACCATGCAGCCCCACATGTTAGCCAACGGTAACCTGACGGCAGCTACCGTTCGAGTTCTTTGATGAGTTTCCGAGAAGGAGAGGGACAAATGTGAGGAAAAGTTAAGTGGCTGGGGAAAACTGAGTACAACTAATGAACCAGGGGCACGAAAATAGAAATCCCTATAAAGTATTAGCTGAAAGTTTATGATCATATCATTATAGTTTCCCTCTATTTGTAAAGTTTGTTTCCTAGAACAAATTCCGTTCTACATACTTAACAATTCAGATGTTAGGTGAAACCTTCGCTTACACTTATACCCTTTCCACTAACACATCTGTAAGAAGTTTTTTCTCAAAGAAGTATCAATTGAGACAATACAAACTTTGTCTTCTTTGGGTATTAGTTTGGAATTTTATTCATAGTTTCCTAAGAATACACCACAAAGATATAATATTCATAACGATCTCGAACTATCGAAATCTCTAGAAAATCGAGCTTGCCATATCTCATATGGTACTGTTTCCACTAATCTTTAGATGTTCCTTATACATTTAATTGAGTGTTTACTATTTCAATCTCTAACTCTAATTCCTAATGTTAATCCAGTAGAAGATTATTTTGGACCATATGTATTTCATACATAATGACTATGATGCTTTAGACTTATCAATACAATTTGATTTGTCAAATTCATCACAATTTGTGAAACAGTTTTTCACAAGTCCTTATATGCCAAATTGTTATTAACTTGAATTCATAATCACTTTGATAAAATCACAGGGACTTTGAAATTCTTGTTAATTCTATATCTACCTTAACATAAAGGTCCTTGATATCTTTTGGAATTTTTCATAAATGCCCTATTATCATACATATAGGATTAGAATAACTTGTTTGTAATTATAATGTGAATCATAATATAAATTATTCATAGAAAAAGAACAACTGATTGTATCTTATTAATATGAATAACCGTCTTGTGATAAGCAAGACACACTAATAAGTTTCACAAAATTGATTACAAATCTTTTATTCAAATCTTCTAATCCTAATGACAAACTTCGACGGAAGGAGTGTTGTCAGCCATCAACCGGATTGCTTGCCAGTCGTCACGCTATCATCGCCTCATTCCACTCCGTAACCCTCATGCACAGGATCATGTTTTCATTAAAACAAGATTAAGTATCTAATAATTGAGAACTTCATAAGTGTTTCATGGAAACATTTCTTACTTGTATATGAACATATACTTTCTCCGTTGATGACGATCCTAGCTTTGGGTTCGACCTTGGTAGTTCGCAGATTTGCTATGAACTCATGAAAGGTAGACGATATCCCTTTCACGACATAGTCGGAGACAACGTCTTTGTAGCTGGGAGGCAGCGTACACAACACCTAATCTATCGCAAAGTCATCGACCAACAAGTCATTCATAGAATCCACAACGTGTTAATGGATCTCTACCATGTTATCTAGGTGGATTTCCAAGCTGAGGTTTTCTTCCATTTTGGTGGAAGTAAACTCATCCATGTACTCATAAATCATTTGCTTGATCTACTCTCGGAGCATTCTCTTCAATCCATCGAGCATATCAAATGTGTCGATTTCATGAAAGTGCACTCCCAGGCCAGATTCTATGGCATGGATTATGGTGCACTTGATGGTCATGAAGGTATCACCATGGTCATGAAGAGTTGCATCTTATCTACCACTAGATTCATCAGGGAAATCTTCGAGGGGTTCACGAAGGACATAGAGGAGATGGTTTTCTATGAGGGTCCTCCTGAGGCATTGGTACTAGTCGATGAAATTTGACCCATCTAGCTTAAGTTTCTCTCTGTTCATTAATGAACCAAAAGTGTCATGAACTGAGGGAATGGTCATAATCTATAAGACATTTGCAAAAGAACTTAGACTAAGTTCATATTGAAATTCAAATTTGCAATTATATTAACAAATGCCCACTTAAACTATCATCCCTAAAGACAGTTTAGTGATTACACAACCCCTTTACACCACATCATCCCCGATCATCATGGCCTTTGATGCGGCTACTAGGGTGGACTACATCCGCCGATCACATCATTCATGTGACTCACGCTTGAATATTTCGATCCCCATGTTCTAGGTCCATGTCAGTACATGCTAGGCTCGCCAACTCAACCACAGTCTCTTCACGATGCATACATGGCTTGCACCCACTATATGCGAATGCAGATATGTCTAGCACCCGATCATCATGGCATGCTTAATAACTATAAACTTTCTTGGTGTTTGTGCACTAATGGAGAACACTTTCATTAGTATTAATTAGGGATCATCCTATTTAAATGCTACCATTGTGTATCTAATACTAGCAATCAAACACGATGCACACCAAGATAAACATCACATGCAAGCTAAATGTGATATGGCATGGTTGTGTTCGCGCTCCATGATCTCCATCAGGTGCTCCAGCATGATCTCCATCAGGCCACCGGTTTGATGCCAAGTCCACGGTGCCACCGCTCTTGTCATTCATCTTCACAATGACAACTACTATACTACTTAGTAATAGGAAAAGTAAACTACCTTACCTTTTTCACAACCCTAACCATATCACATCACAAAGCCTTCCCTACAACATAAAGTTAGACGCCTCTACTTTATCCATTGCAGTTTTTACATGGCTATTAGGCTTTCACAATAGAACTGTTTCTACCTACAAACTTCCAACCACAACATGGATCCAATAGTTGTCTATAGTACACACCTTTCATGGCCTTCTGTTGTAGATGCTATATCAACTACCGCGAGAGAGACAGACACCTGCTAGCCTCTTATTCAGTACAAGCCGTATGTCGAGCGTGGAACCAGTCTCGTGTAAGATTACATGTAAGGTAGGTCTGAGCCGCTTCATCTCAAAGTACCATGATATAAACAAATACACATGGGAATGTAACAACTAGAGTATCAATGACCACACTATGCATGTGTCTATCTATACTATCATACGATGCATAGATCGGATCTGATACCACTAAAGGGGTTCCGTGTCAGAAAACAAAATTTGTACTATGTGGAACGCTCTAATTCCCAGAATCTATCTAGGAAGTAATGTAGTAACAGAGGAAGACAACAGTAACATACCCTTGTAGAATGTAAGCGTGTTACGCTTATGCGAGAGAGTGGATGATGTAGTCGTACCTGTACGACCTCTAGATTGCGCAGCTCCTTGCACCTCACCCCTTGTCCAGGTCCTTGCATGACGGTCATGTCACTACTAATGGTAGCTTCCCCCCGAGTTATCGCACACATACGATGCAAGATAGCGACTCCCAATCTCTAATCACTGCCGAGGTTGTAGAAGTAGATATCCTGGCTAGAATCCCTATAGCACAACGGTGTGCCACAATGGTGTTGACTTTGCGTGTATAGTCCTTCTCTGGGACCGTGCCACCGCAAAGGCAACGAGATAGAGAGGGGAATTCTATAAGGAAAAAATGCCTTAGAGAATATCTGGATTGGTGTGTTTAATCCCTCCCATGGGAACCCCCTTATATACGTGGAGGAGGGGTACTCCCCACCAAAGATTTCCCATGTGGGACTAATATTAGACAAAAGATCCCACCCGTGGCCTAGCAAGACAGCAGCAGCAAGTAGCAGCGCCTGATCCAGGTGGGCCGTCACGCCTGCTTGCATGCCCAGCACAACATTTTAGTAGCAGCCTACACCCGCGTGGGCTAGCGTGCGCGGCCTACCAGCTCACAACGGCTGTCCGGGTGGGCCGGCTCATCGCCCAGCTACGCGCAACGCCCTCTCGCACCTGCGCCCTGCCTGGTTAGGTTGGCCGACTGTGGCCTGCGGTGGCGGTTAGCTGTCCGTCGCTCACATGGTGCCCAACACTAGTCTTCCCACGTGGGTTATGGAAAAGTAGCCCAATGATGATTTTTTGATGTCCTTTTGTTGTTCCTTTTTTGGGTGATTTCCTCCTAGGCCAATTCCCCATAGGATTTTGGCCTATTGAGTAAGTTGCCCTATAAATATTAATTTAAATATTTATTTAGTATATATTAATTCAAAATTAACATATAATAAATGCATATTATAAATTTCCATTCATCCGAAACACCTTTCTTTTTTTCCTTTCTTTCTTTCTCCGAACACCTTTAGATCGCTCTAGAACCATTCCATTTTCTGTCTCTTTTGTGATTCCATCTTACAAGAAGATATCTAAGCATTATAGTGCCCTTAAGTGTCTTTCCCTATTGTTCGGGAATGTTACAGATATGATCGAGATGATCTCTAATCAATGATCAATAGTGGGACCGAATGCCCATAATGACCCCCATGCACTCCACGAATCACCCTTCGTGTCGAACCTTAAATGATATAACCGATTCCCTTTGTTAGTCGATACAAGACTTGTCCGAGATCGGATCATCAGTATCATGATACCTTGTTAAATCTCGTTTCCAGCAAGTATTGTTTTACTCGTTCACGTGGAATTCCATTCCCATGGCCTAGTCATACGCTATGTAGCTTATGTACCGAGTGGGCCTAGTGTATCTTCCCATCACAGAGGAGAATAAATATCGATCTTGATGCATAGGCCTTAACATGCCCCTTTGGAATACCTAACATACAACTTTATGGTAACGCAGTTACGGACATGGCAGTTGATGTAGTCAAAGCAATCTTCAGCTAATAGTGATTAATATGATCTCACGGTTTAATGATTAGGACACTCTGTTTCTCATAATGGAAACTATGAACTAAGTGACATGATCGTGTTACAACAATCATCGGTGGGAAATATCTGTCACATCATCTTCAGATGAAATGTGATGCAGCCCATCATCGGACATCCCTACATCTATACCTCCAAGTCCCCCAAGTGGACCCATGACTTGCGCTCAAGCCAAACTCCTACAAGCTAAGGTTAACTCACTCCTATCCTCATGTGACTTTGATACACCTATGAATGGCTTGCTACTTCATGCCCCGACATTGTGCATCCTCAGGTATGAAAACATGAACCAGCGGAGCATCCACAGCAACAACCGAAGCACCCAGCAGCTGCCTGGAGCAACCGGTATTACCTGCTGATGGCTCAATGCACGGCGCCAAGAAAAGTGCTTGGTGCGTGGTGTTGATGTAGAGCTCGTTGGGAACCCCAAGAGGAAGGTATGATGAGCACAGCAGCAAGTTTCCCTCAGTTATGAAACCAAGGTTTAATCGAACCAGTAGGAGCAAGGAAACACCCCAGAGGTGTTACTAGCTAAGCTTTGGCAGGGCGCACTACCGGTGCTAGTAGCAACGTGGAGACCTGCACAACACAACCACAGAAATTTGTCCCCAACTTGCGATGAGGTTGTCAATCTCACCGTGTTTTGCGGAAAACAAAGGATTAAACGGTATCGAATGGATAGAAGTAAAAGTTTGCAGAAAGTAAACGCAAAGTAGTAAAATATTGTAGATTGTAGGTAAAGTAAAGGACCGGGATCCATAGTTCACTAGAGGTGGCTCTCCTTAGATAGATAACATATTGGGTGAACAAATTACAGCGAGGGTAATTGACAAACACCGAGAAAGCAATACATGCATATACTAATCATGTTGACTCCTTTGAGACTTGATTGGGCATTACAACATTATATATAGACCGCCATCCAACTGCATCTATGACTAATAATCCACCTTCAGGTTATCATCCGAACGCCCTCCAGTATTAAGTTGCAAGCAACAGATTATTGCTTTACGAACTGCGTGTAAAGTAAACAATACGATTGTTCTATGAACAAAGGATTGTTGTTTTCTCCCTAGTAGCAATAGCACATCTAGTACCTTAGAGATTTCTGTCACTTCCCTAGATTACCAGAGGCATGAACCCACTATCGAGCATAAATACTAACTCTTGGAGTTGCTAGCATCTACTTGGCCAAGATAGCTACTAACAATGGAAAGCATGCAAGATCACAAATAACAAAGACATGATAGAATGAATAATCAATCTGAAATAGCATGTCAATATCCATCGGATCCCCGCAAACACAACATGTAGAATTATAAATAGATGATCTTGATCATGAACGGAGCTCACAAGATCTAAACATGAAAGCACAAAGGAGGAGAACCAGCCATCTAGCTACTACATGGATCCGTAGTCCAAGGATGAACTACTCACGCATCACACCGGAGGCTTGCATGGTGATGAAGAAGGCCTCCAGGGTGAATTCCCCTCTCCGGCAGGGTGCCAGGAAGAGCTTCAGATCCCTCCCGATCTAGGGATGGAGATGACGGCGGCTACAGACTCATTCGTGGATTTTCGATCGGGTACTTACGGTTTACGTCCCGAGGGCATCTTATAGTCGGAAGGAGAGGCCGAGGGGGTGTCGGGAGCCACCACACCACCCCCTAGCGCGGGCCAGGCCTGGCCGCGCGGCCAGGTGGTGTGGCCGGCCCCTGGCCCTTCTCCGTCTCGTATTCTGGCACTTGATCACTTCCGGAAAAATAGGCACTTTGGCTTTTGTCCCGTCCAATTCCGAGAATATTCATTTTCTGACTTTCCTGGAACCAAAAATTGCAGAAAACAGGCAGCTGGGACTATGGCTCTTGTTAATTGGTTAGTCCATGAAATCATATGAAAAGTACTCTAGAGTTGGAACAAAAGACAAGAAAGTGGATAAAACCAAGCATGGAACATCAAAAATTATAGATACATTTGCAATGTATCACGTGCCATCAACAGCGGTACTACCACTCAAGAAGTACTACCTCCTGGAGACAGCGGTACTATCGCACGGGACAAAGAGCTCTCGCCAGAGGCCCCAGACCTCCCTGGTACCAATACGGCGGCACTACCGCCTCGACCGGTACTACGGGTTCCTACAAGCAGTACTACCACACGGGACAGAGAGCCCCCGTGTGAAGCTCTAGACCTGCCTAGTACCAAGAGGGTGGCACTACCGCCGGAACCGGTACTACCGGACCCCACCGATGGTACTACCGCTCCTAGCACGTGACACCAGGCCCAGTCCGGCATTATTGGCCTGCCTTCACCTGCTACCGGACACCACCGGTACTACCAGAACTGTGTCCGGTACTACCGGGTGTCACAGTGCCTACATGCACCAGCTCGGCCTTATAACACCCTTAATACTTTCCATTTGCCCAAACTACCCCTGTTTTAGTGGCTGGCCTATAAATAGCGAGAATATCATTTTGCGGCCCGAAAGTTGAGGCGCCCAGGCAACGCGGGTACCCAAGTTGCCTGTAATCATCCGTGATGACCATAGTTGGCGTGCTAAATACTCAGAGGGCCTTTTTCCGCACGAATTCAACTTTACGTTTCAATACAAAATATCAGGCTAACAGCCGTCAAGTTGGGCCCCCCCTATCAGTTTTTGCCGTTATGTCGCTCCCGTCGCTTAGGCATGGTGGCTTTCACGTAGGCTTGCAGCACTGGCACAGTGGATAGGACAACACGACCGGCCCAGTGTATTGACGTGACAAAACAGCGCACATATATCGTCGTTATAATTATTTTTTGTTTACTCAGAAGCTGGAACAGACACCATTGGACTTCCGTCCCCTGTCGTTACCACTACCTTAGAAACGCATTGACGGTTCCACCGTTTCCCTGTCTCGCAGAAACCACTCTTTTTCTTCCTATCATATGTCTTCTTTCCATCTTCTCCTTGCCACCATGGAAGGTCGTCGCACTCTAGAGAGAAGCTTCACTACCCATGACAATAAGAAGATAGGCGTCGTCTACACCAACAAGGAGGAGAAAGTGGGGCGAGTCCTGAGGATGTACGAGGGTTGTCTTGAGAAAGACGATGACAAGTTTGTGGGACCTCGAGTACACCCTAGAGAACCCATATGAACAGAACGAAGTCACCATCGTTCAACTGGCCATGAGGAAACACGTCCTCGTCTACCACTTCTCCCTGTTTGTAGATCTTCTCTCTGTAGTTAACCACTTTTAGGGTTTGCTCCTCTTGTTCTTTATCCATTTTCTCATCTTGTAACTACTGAATTTTATTTAGGACCAAATAAATTGTGACAAGCCAATGTTTAGAGTCTTGATCTTGCATTTACTAAACTTTTTAAAATTATATTCAGATGATGATCTTGCATTGACAAAATATTTGTAGTTACAAATTTTGGTGATGACAAACTACATACTTTCAGGAGTGACAGGAATTGTCCAGCACTGCGCCAGTTCCTTGTAGAAAAAGGAATTGTTTTCTGCACTGTCGACAATACAACCGTTTTTTGAAATTTCATCAAGAGGGAATTACAATTCCTACGCACAACTGGATCTATATTCAGAGTCTTGTCAAGATCATAGGGGGCTCGGGGAAGGATGGAATGACTACACTCGCAACTAGAATCCTCGATAAGTCGTACGACAGAATGAAGGCAGATTTCCCTATGGATAGGCACGATTTCTGGGAGGAGTGGCCGTTGTCTGATATAAACCTAAAGTATGCAGCCATAGATCCTTACGTGACCTACCAAATGTACAAGAAGATCCATTTCTTTCTATGTTACCTCGTGTTTTCCCTATTTGCAAGAGGAAAGACAAGATTAGGGGAGCCCTTTATAGAAAATGCAGAATAGCTAAGTTTGAAGCTGCATATGCAAAGAAAATGGCTCCATCTGAAGCAGCTGATAGAGAGGCTGCAGAAGCAGTTGACAGAGAGGCTGCGGCTGAAGCATAAGCAACAAATAGAGAGGCAGCATCTTCTAGCGGCAACAATCAGGCCTGTGATGCACCGCTAATTGTGCCACAAGATGCTGAAGATAGGGAAGCCAAGTCAGATCCTAGGTGGGACGAACTTGCATTTCATGAGTTGTGGAGGGCCAATGATGTAAGATCCACCTGGAATGGTCGCAGTTGGTCGCCTAGGAACGGTGGCAAGCGCCTCAAGTGGTCTGATGAGAAGTGAATTAAATTTTACTCCTTTGTGTTATGTTTCTGTTCTGTGGAACTCAGTTAGCTTGTCAAGATGGCTAGCGCTTCAAGTGAGAGTAGTAAAATAAATTTTACTTCTTTGTGTTATGTTTATGTATGTGTCTGGTACCTTGTCAAGATGGTACCTCGTTAACTGGCAGTTTGAAAGAGTACCTTTTTCCTCTCTCCCTAAATAGATATGTTTCATTTTTCCCAAATTGGTAGCAAATCTAGAGCAGCTTCTCTCTTCGATCATTTGTTCCCTTTTAGACCTCTCTTTGCCTCCGATCTGGTAACAAATCTAGAGCAGCAAATCACACCAGACAGAATACATTCATTCAGAAAACAAAACAAATGTAGATATAGATGTGCGCAGCTAAATAGGATATAGCGATAGAAAGTAGGTTGTTTAACGAGGTTCGATACATTCAACCCCTTCCTTGCATGCAGAAATAGGATACACGCAAAATATAGAAAATCAAAATAAGCTGCTTAGCAGCAGCAACGACAGACACGTTCAACCCCTCCTTGCATGCTCCTGCGCCTCTGCCTCCTTCCTCTGGCGCTTCCTCCACTTCTTGCTGCCTAGATCCTTGATCTTGGGGGCCTTGGGCTTGATCGGAGGCATGCAAGCCTCTTCGATGACCACCCGCTGGAGGTTTCGGAGGTGAATGCCGAGAGCCTGGTGTTCAGCGATGTAGGCGTTGATGTTCACGGTCTGGCCGATGATACGTTGCAAACGTATCTATAATTTTTGATGTTCCATGCTTGGTTTTTATCTACTTTCTTATGTTTTATCCACACTTTGGAGTACTTTTTATACACTTTGTTGGACTAACCTATTAACAAGATGCCACAGTGCTAGCTGCCTATTTTCTGCCGTTTTTGGTTCCAAGAAAGTCAGAAATGAATATTCTCGAAATTGGACGGGACAAAAGCCAAAGTCAATATTTCACCGAGGGGGACACAGAGCCAGAATACGAGACAAAGAGGGGCCAGGGGATGCCCACACCACCTGGCCGCGCGGCCAGGCCTGGCCCGTGCCAGGGGGTGGTGTGGCCGCCTAGGGCACCCCCTCGGCCTCCCCTTTCACCTATATATTGTCTCCGATATAGAAACCCTAAGGTGGATTATTAGTCATAGATGCAGTTGGATTACGGTCTATGTATAATATTGTAATTCCCAATCAAATCTCAAAGGAGTCAAGATGATTAGTATATGCATGTATGCTTTCTTGATGTTTGTCAGTTGCCCCGCTGTAATTTGTTCACCAACATGTGTTTTATCTTAAGGAGAATCACCACTAGTGAACTATGGACCCCGGTCCTTTCTTTTACAATCAATCTACAATTGTTTACTGTTTTCTATTTACTTTCTGCAAGCTATTACTTTCTTCCACACAATAGATTTAATCCTGTGTTTCAGAAAAACCGGTGAGATTGACAACCTCACTATAAGTTGGGGACACAGTTCTGTGGTTGTGTTGTGCAGGATTCCAAGTTGAAACAACACCATGGAGGTATTTTCCTTGCTCCTACTAGTTCGAAAACCTTGGTTTCATAACTGAGGGAAAACTTACTGCTGTGCTCACCATACCTTCCTCTTGGGGTTCCCCAACGAGCTCGATATCAACCACGAGTCAGCAGCCGACTCTTAGGGGTGCCGGAGCTCGGGCCCTCTACATGTATGACGACGCAGTGAAGTCGGTGCCAGCAAGTCTCGTCCTGCCGAAGGGGCAACTGTAGACGCCGCCAGCGAAGAAGGCATCTACAAGCTGGCCTGCAGCATCCTCAGCATCTGACGAGTCTTGGTGTGCCTGGAATTGTCATCGTTGCAGATGTCACTGCCGTAAACCTATTGGAAGAAATGGAAAAGGGAGGATTAGATGATGTAAGAAGATCAAGCATTGAAATGTGAACAAGCAAATCCTAAACCAAGACTAGCATCCAACGATGGGAACGAGAGAAGAACTAGGGAAGGGGGAAAGCCCTAGTTACCTCCGACCATGGGTCGTCGATGCCGGTGTCGTAGGGGTTCACCGGAGCGATGTACTCCTATGGATCGTAGGGTCCCAGAAGAGCTGGATCTTCTCGTGACCGGCGGGGGACTCCTCGCCGGCGGGGGGCTCCTCACCGGCGGGGGGCTCCTCGCCGACGTCTACGTCGGTAGCAGGGACGGGGGGCCTAGACAGGAACGGCGGCTGCCATCGATGCCTCGATAGGGGACTGGACTGGGGACGGGCGGCTTCTTTCAACACATCGAGGGGGGACCAGGATGGAGACGGGGGCCTCCTCGCCGGCGGCCTTGGAGGCGACGATGGCCACCGTATCCTCCTCCACCATCGCCGATGCGGACGGGGTTTTCTCGGTAGTTTACATAAGCTAGTGGGACATTGGAGAGGGTTGCGTGAGGAGAGTGAGCGAGAGTGAGAGTGAGTATGCATACAGGGGCTCTATAGTTAAGGTGAATGGAAGCAAGGCACGTTTCGTTGCACCACCGTGCAACGCGTCGCGTAGGCTACTGCACTGTGGGACCGCGACACACGCACAGTACGTCACGTTTTTTCCCGGGCCATTGCATGGCAGTTCTGTATTGAGCCGCATGCAAAGGGCGCATACACAATTTCTATGTACGAAATTTGACACGACCATAAAATTGGCGATAATTAAAAGGGGAAATGTAGAGAGAAGGTAGGTGGCTATACGGCGAGGATTGTGGGTTTGTGCTAGATCGGGTAGAGGGATGTGTTAATGACTGCGAGTGACTCGATGAAGGCGGGAGACGTTAGGTCTTGTCGAGCTCCCCCCCCTTGAGATCCATTTCTCAGCTCTTCGGCCTCCGGCTAACGTGTGGCAGTTTTCTTACGGTGGGGGCCGAGTTGAAGTGAGATTGAGAGTCGCTACGTACAAAATGGAATATGTCTATTAAAATCAATTGGCAATAAAATTGCAGCTGCCCGTCGATGACCGTGCACTCGATGACGCATCTGTTGTGGACGTAGTAGTAGCAGCAGTAGGCTTTTCAGACTTGATTAAACATGACATGACTAGTCGACGACTTTTTCCATGGACGGCTTCGTGTTCCTTCTTGTAGAAGTCTCACTGAGGGAGATGTCCGTGCTGTCTCACACTGTACTGTGAAGGGCACGACATGTGCAATGATCCTCGTTGGATCACACAGGATCAACGGTTGGTGCGCGTGATCCGCGTGACAACCGTGACAACCAATCAAGGAAAGCAGACAAAGTGAGCACAAGTTTGGGCTTCTACGAAAGAGAGAGAGAGGGCAAAACTGAGTAGTATCAAAAAACCAAGGGCAAAACTGAGTAGTATAAAAATGGAAAGTGAGTGTCTTGTACAATGAAATACATCGTGGCATACATCAAATTATGCCAAGATAGATCCACTAGAGTTCACTAGATGTGTGTGCTTCTCATAAACCACATGGATCCGCTAGAGTTCATTGCATGTGTGTTATTGTCATGAACCACATGGATCCACTAGAGTTCATTGGATGTGTGTTCTTGTCATAAACCATACAGATCCACTAGAGTTCATTAGATGTCTGTTCTTTTCACAAACCACACATGGATCTACCAGAGTCATTCCATGCATGTTCTTTCATAAACCAGAGTTAGAGTCATCGCATGTCTGTTCTTTTCACAAACCACATATGGATACACCAGTGGCATTGAATGTGTGTTCTTTTCCTAAAACACATATGGATCCACCAGTGTCATTGCATGTGTGGTCTTTTCATGAACCACAGGTAGAGACATTGCATGTCTGTTCTTATCACAAACCACATATGGATCCACCAGAGTCATTTCATGTGTTCTTTTCATTAACCACAGCTAGAGTCATTGGATGTGTGTTATTTAAACAAACCACATATGTATCCACCAGTGTCATTACATGTGTGTTCTTTTCATGAACCACAACTAGAGTCAGTGAATGTTTGTTGTTTCACAAACAACACATGGATTCACCAGAGTCATTGTATTGCCTGTTCTTTTCATAAACCACAGCTAGAGTCATTGCATGTGTGTCCTTTTCACAAACCAGATATGGATCCACCAGAGTTCATTTCATGTGTGTTATTTTCACAAACCACATATGGATCCACCAGTGTCATTGCATGTGTGTTCTTTCCACAAACCACATATGGATCCACTAGTGTCATTGCATGTGTGTTCTTTTCACAAACCACATATGGATCCACCAGTGTCATTGCATGTGTGTTCTTTTCATGAACCACAACTAGAGTCAGTGAATGTCTATTCTTTCACAAACCACACATGGATCTAGCTGAGTCATTGTATTGCTTGTTCTTTTCACAAACCACATTTAGAGTCATTAAATGTTTGTTCTTTTCACAAACAACATAAGGATGCACTAGTCATTGGATGTGTTCTTTCACAAACCACATATTGATCCACCAGTGTCATTCCATGTGTGTTCTTTTCACAAACCACATATTGATCCACCAGTGTCATTGGATGTGTGTTATTTTCATAAACCACATGAGCATGTGTGTTATTCTCACAAACCACATATGGATCCATCATAGTTCATTGCATGTGTGCACTTTTCACAAACTAGATATGGATCCACCAATGTCATTACATGTGCATTCTTTTCATTAACGATAGCTAGAGTCATGCATGTCTGTTCTTTTCACAAACCACATTGATTCACCAGTGTCATTGCATGCGTGTTCTTCTCATTAACAATAGCTAGAGTCATTGCATGTGTGTTATTTTCACAAACCTCATATGGATCCACTAGAGTCATTGCATGTGTGTTCTTCTCATAGACCACATATGGATCCACCAGAGTCATTGCATGTCTATTCTTTTCATTAACCACCTGAGCATGTGTGTTCTTTTCATAGACCACATATGGATCCATAGCTAGAGTCATTGCATGTGTGTTCTTTTCATAAAACCACATATGGATCCACCAGTGTCATTGCATGTCTTTTGTTTTCACAAACCACATGGATCA
>OU342741.1:391482214-391527388 GCA_910589775.1 Avena eriantha
AGCGATGGTTAAGAAAAGAACACACATACAATGACACTGGTGGATCCATATCTAGTATGTGAAAAGAACACACATACAATGAACTCTCGTGGATCCATATGTGGTTTGTGAGAAGAACACACATGCTCATGTGGTTTGTGAAAAGAACACACATCCAATGATACTGGTGGTTCCTTATGTGGTTTGTGAAAACAACACACTTGCAATGACACTGGTGGATCAATATGTGGTTTGTGAAAACAACACACATCCAATGACTCCAGTGGATCCTTATGTGATTTGTGAAAAGAACAAACATTTAATGACTCTTACTGTGGTTTGCGAAAAGAACGAGCAATACAATGACTCTGGTGGATCCATGTGTGGTTTGTGAAAGAATAGACATTCACTAACTCTAGTTGTGGTTCATGAAAAGAACACACATGCAATGACACTCGGTGGATCCAAATGTGGGTTGTGAAAAGAACACACATGCAATGACACTGGTGGATCCATATGTGGTTTGTAAAAATAACACATATGCAATGAACTCCGGTGGATCCATATGTGGTTTGTGAGAAGAACACACATGCTCATGTGGTTTGGAAAAGAACACACATCTAATGACACTGGTGGATCCTTATGTGGTTTGTGAAAAGAACACACATGCAATGACACTATTGGATCAATATGTGGTTTGTGAAAATAACACACATCCAATGACTCTAGTGGATCCTAGTGGTTATGAAAAAACAAACATGCAATGACACTAGTGGATCCATATGTGGTTTGTGAAAAGAACACACATGCAAGGACTCTAGTTGTGGTTAATGAAAAGAACACACATGCAATGACACTGGTGGATCCATAGGTGGTTTGTGAAAATAACACACATGCAATGACTCTAGCTGTGGTTAATGAAAAGACCACACATGCAATGACACTAGTGGATCCATGTGGTTTGTGAAAAGAACACACATGCAATGACTCTAGCTATGGTTAATGAAAAGAACACACATGCAATGACACTCGTGGATCCATGTGGTTTTTTAAAAGAAGACACATGAAATGCACTCTGGTGGATCCATACGTGGATCCTTATGTGGTTTGTGAAAACAACATACATGCAATGACTCTAGCTTTTATTAATGAAAACAACACACATGCAATGACACTAGGGGATCCATATGTGTTTTGTGAAAAGAACACACATGCAATGACTCTAGTTGTGGATCCATATGTGGTTTGTGAAAAGAACACTCTGGTGGATCCATATCTGGTCTATGAGAAGAACACACATGTAATGACACTGGTGGATCCATATGTGGTTTGTGAAATGAACACACGTCCAATGACTCTGGTAGATCCGTATGTTGTTTGTGAAAAGAACAGGCATTCACTAACTCTAACTTTGGTTCTTGAAAAGAACACATATGCAATCACACTGGTGGATCCATGGGTGGTTTGCGAAAATAACAGACATTCAATGACTCTAGCGGATGCATATGTGTTTTGTGAAAAGAACAGACATGCAATGACTCTAACTATGGTTTGTGAAAATAATCGGCAATACAATGACTTTGGTGGATCCATGTGTGGTTTGTGAAAGAACAGACATTCACTGACTCTAGTTGTGGTTCATGAGAAGAACACACATGCAATGTCACAGGTGGATCCATATGTGGTTTGTGAAAAGAACGCACAAGCAATGACTCTTGTTGTGGTTAATGAAAAGAACACACATGCAATGACCCTGGTGGATCCATGTGGTTTGTGAAAAGAATAGACATGCAATGACTCTAGCTGTGGTTAATGAAAAGAATAGACATGCAATGACTCTAGTGGATCCATATGTGGTTTGTGAAAAGAACAAACATGCAATGACTCTAGCTATGGTTAATGTTAAAACACACATCTAGTGACACTGGTGGATCCATGTGGTTTGTGAAAAGAACAGACATGCAATGACACTAGCTATGGCTAATGAATAGAATAGACATGCAATGAATCTGGTGGATCCATATGTGGTTTGTGAAAAGAACACACATGCAATGACTCTAGCTGTGGTTAATGAAAAGAACACACATGAAATGACAGTGGTGGACCCATGTGGTTTGTGAAAAGAATAGACATGCAATGACTCTAGCTATGGTTTATGAAAAGAACACACGTGCAATGACTCTACTAGATCCTTACATGGTTTGTGAAAATAACACACATGCAATGACTCTAGCTATTGTTAATCAAGAAGAACACGCATGCAATGACACTGGTGAATCCATGTGGTTTGTGAAAAGAACAGACATGCAATGACTCTAGCTATCGTTAATGAAAAGAACGCACATGTAATGACACTGGTGGATCCATATCTAGTTTGTGAAAAGAGCACACATGCAATGAACTATGATGGATCCATATGTGGTTTGTGAGAATAACACACATGCTCATGTGGTTTATGAAAATAACACACATCCAATGACACTGGTGGATCAATATGTGGTTTGTGAAAAGAACACACATGGAATGACTAGTGCATCCTTATGTTGTTTGTGAAAAGAACAAACATTTAATGACTCTAACTGTGGTTTGTGAAAAGAACAAGCAATACAATGACTCAGCTAGATCCATGTGTGGTTTGTGAAAGAACAGACATTCACTGACTCTAGTTGTGGTTCATGAAAAGAACACACATGCAATGACACTGGTGGATCCATATGTGGTTTGTGAAAAGAACACACATGCAATGACACTGGTGGATCCATATGTGGTTTGTGGAAAGAACACACATGCAATGACACTGGTGGATCCATATGTGGTTTGTGAAAATAACACACATGAAATGAACTCTGGTGGATCCATATCTGGTTTGTGAAAAGGACACACATGCAATGACTCTAGCTGTGGTTTATGAAAAGAACATGCAATACAATGACTCTGGTGAATCCATGTGTTGTTTGTGAAACAACAAACATTCACTGACTCTAGTTGTGGTTCATGAAAAGAACACACATGTAATGACACTGGTGGATACATATGTGGTTTGTTTAAATAACACACATCCAATGACTCTAGCTGTGGTTAATGAAAAGAACACATGAAATGACTCTGGTGGATCCATATGTGGTTTGTGATAAGAACTGAGATGCAATGTCTCTACCTGTGGTTCATGAAAAGACCACACATGCAATGACACTGGTGGATCCATATGTGTTTTAGGAAAAGAACACACATTCAATGCCACTGGTGTATCCATATGTGGTTTGTGAAAAGAACAGACATGCGATGACTCTAACTTTTGTTTATGGAAAGAACATGCATGCAATGACTCTGGTAGATCCATGTGTGGTTTGTGAAAAGAACAGACATCTAATGAACTCTAGTGGATCCGTATGGTTTATGACAAGAACACACATCCAATGAACTCTAGTGGATCCATGTGGTTCATGAAAATAACACACATGCAATGAACTCTAGCGGATCCATGTGGTTTATGAGAAGCACACACATCCAGGGAACTCTAGTGGATCTATCTTGGAATAATTTGATGTATGCCACGATGTATTTCATTGTACAAGACACTCACTTTCCATTTTTATACTACTCAGTTTTGCCCTTGGTTTTTTGATACTACTCAGTTTTGCCCTCTCTCTCTCTTTCGTAGAAGCCCAAACTTGTGCTAACTTTGTCTGCTATGCCTTGATTGGTTGTCACGGTTGTCACGCGGATCACGCGCACCAACCGTTGATCCTGTGTGATCCAACGAGGATCATTGCACATGTCGTGCCCTTCATAGTACAGTGTGAGAAAGCACGGACATCTCCCTCAGTGAGACTTCTACAAGAAGGAACACGAAGCCATCCATGGAAAAAGTCGTCGACTAGTCATGTCATGTTTAATCAAGTCTGAAAAACCTACTGCTGCTACTACTACGCCACAACAGATGCGTCATCGAGTGCACGGTCATCGACGGGCAGCTGCAATTTATTGCCAATTGATTTTAATAAGACATATGCCATTTTATACGTAGCGACTCTCAATCTCACTTCAACTCGGCCCCACCGTAAGAAACTGCCACACGTTAGCCGGAGGCCGAAGAGCTGAGAAATGGATCTCAAGGGGGGGGATCGACAAGACCTAACGTCTCCGCCTTCATCGAGTCACTCGCAGTCATTAACACATCCCTCTACCCGATCTAGCACAAACCCACAAATCTCGCCGTATAGCCACCTACCTTCTCTCTACATTTCCCCTTTTAATTATCGCCAATTTTATGGTCGTGTCAAACTTCGTACATAGAAATTGTGTATGCGCCCTTTGCATGCGGCTCAATACAGAACTGCCATGCATGGCCCAGGAAAAAAACGTGACGTACTGTGCGTGTGTCGCGGTCCACAGTGCAGTAGCCTACGCGACGTGTTGCACGGTGGTGCAACGAAACGTGCCTTGCTTCCATTCACCTTAACTATAGAGCCCCTGTATGCATACCCACTCTCACTCTCGCTCACTCTCCTCACGCAACCCTCTCCAATGTCCCACTAGCTTATGTAAACTCCCGAGAAAACCCCGTCCGCATCGGCGATGGTGGAGGAGGATACGGTGGCCATCGTCGCCTCCAAGGCCGCCGGCGAGGAGGCCCCCGTCTCCATCCTGGTCCCCCTCGATGTGTTGAAAGAATCCGCCGTCCCCGTCCAGTCCCCTATCGAGGCATCGATGGCAGCCGCCGTTCCTGTCTAGGCCCCCGTCCCTGCTACCGACGTAGACGTCGGCGAGGAGCCCCCCGCCGGTGAGGAGCCCCCCGCCGGCGAGGAGTCCCCCGCCGGTCACGAGAAGATCCAGCTCTTCTGGGACCCTACGATCCATAGGAGTACATCGCTCCGGTGAACCCCTACAACACCGGCATCGACCACCCATGGTCGGAGGTAACTAGGGCTTTCCCCCTTCCCTAGTTCTTCTCTCGTTCCCATCGTTGGATGCTAGTCTTGGTTTAGGATTTGCTTGTTCACATTTCAATTGCTTGATCTTCTTACATCATCTAATCCTCCCTTTTCCTTTTCTTCCAGTAGGTTTACGGCAGTGACATCTGCAACGATGACAATTCCAGGCATACCAAGACTCGTCAGATGCTGAGGATGCTGCAGGCCAGCTTGTATGATGCCTTCTTCGCTGGCGGCGTCTATAGTTGCCCCTTCGGCAGGACGAGACTTGCTGGCACCGACTTCAACTGCGTCGTCATACATGTAGAGGGCCCGAGCTCCGGCACCCCCAAAGTCGGCTGCTGACTCGTGGTTGATATCGAGCTCGTTGGGGAACCCCAAGAGGAAGGTATGGTGAGCACAACAGTAAGTTTTCCCTGAGTTATGAAACCAAGGTTTTCGAACTAGTAGGAGCAAGGAAATACCTCCATGGTGTTGTTTCCAACTTGGAATCCTACACAACACAACCACAGAACTGTGTCCCCAACTTATAGTGAGGTTGTCAATCTCACCGGTTTTTCTGAAACACAGGATTAAATCTATTGTGTGGAAGAAAGTAATAGCTTGCAGAAAGTAAATAGAAAACAGTAAACAATTGTAGATTGATTGTAAAAGAAAGGACCGGGGTCCATAGTTCACTAGTGGTGATTCTCCTTAAGATAAAACACATGTTGGGTGAACAAATTACAGCGGGGCAACTGACAAACATCAAGAAAGCATACATGCATATACTAATCATCTTGACTCCTTTGAGATTTGATTGGGAATTACAATATTATCCATAGACCGTAATCCAACTGCATCTATGACTAATAATCCACCTTCAGGTTATCATCCGAACCCCCTCCAGTATTAAGTTGCAAGGAACAGATAATTGCATTACGCATTGCGTGTAAAGTAAACAATACGATTGTTCTATGAACAAAGGATTGCTGTTTTCTCCCTAGTAGCAACAGCACATCTAGTACCTTAGAGATTTATGTCACTTCCCCATATTACTAGAGGCATGAACACACTATCGAGCATAAATACTCCCTCTTGGAGTTGCTAGCATCTACTCGGCCAAGATATCTACTAACAACGTAGAGCATGCAAGATCACAAACAACAAAGACATGATAGAATCAATAATCAATCTGAAATAGCATCTCAATATCCATCGGATCCCCGCAAACACAACATGTAGGATTACAAATAGATGATCTTGATCATGAACAGAGCTCACACGATCTAAACATGATAGCACAAAGGAGGAGAACTAACCATCTAGCTACTACATGGACCCGTAGTCCAAGGATGAACTACTCACGCATCACACCGGAGGCTTGCATGGTGATGAAGAAGGCCTCTAGGGTGAATTCTCCCCTCCGACAGGGTGGCGGGAAGAGCTTCAGATCCCTCCCGATCTAGGTATGGAGATGATGGTGGATACAGACTCTTTCGTGGATTTTTTCTCGGGTACTTAGGGTTTCTATATGGAGACAATATATAGGCGAAAGGGGAGGCCGAGGGGGTGCCCTAGGCGGCCACACCACCCCCTGGCACGGGCCAGGCCTGGCCGCGCGGCCAGGTGGTGTGGGCAGCCCCTGGGCCCTCTTTGTCTCGTATTCTGGCTCCGTGTCCCCCTCGGTGAAATATTGACTTTGGCTTTTGTCCCGTCCAATTTCGAGAATATTCATTTTCTGACTTTCTTGGAACCAAAAACGGCAGAAAATAGGCAGCTAGCACTGTGGCATCTTGTTAATAGGTTAGTCCAACAAAGTGTATAAAAAGTACTCCAAAGTGTGGATAAAACATAAGAAAGTAGATAAAAACCAAGCATGGAACATCAAAAATTATAGATACGTTTGCAACGTATCATCGGCCAGACCGTGAACATCAACGCCTACATCGCTGAACACCAGTCTCTCGGCATTCACCTCCGAAACCTCCAGCGGGTGGTCATCGAAGAGGCTTGCATGCCTCCGATCAAGCCCAAGGCCCCCAAGATCAAGGGACTAGGCAGCAAGAAGTGGAGGAAGCGCCAGAGGAAGGAGGCAGAGGCGCAGGAGCATGCAAGGAGGGGTTGAACGTGTCTATCGTTGCTGCTGCTAAGCAGCTTATTTTGATTTTCTATATTTTGCGTGTATCCTATTTCTGCATGCAAGGAAGGGGTTGAATGTATCGAACCTCGTTAAACAACCTACTTTCTATCGCTATATCCTATTTAGCTGCGCACATCTATATCTACATTTATTTTGTTTTCTGAATGAATGTATTCTATCTGGTGTGATTTGCTGCTCTAGATTTGTTACCAGATCGGAGGCAAAGAGAGGTCCAAAAGGGAACAAATGATCGAAGAGAGAAGCTGCTCTAGATTTTCTACCAATTTGGGAAAAATGAAACATATCTATTTAGGGAGAGAGGAAAAAGGTACTCTTTCAAACTGCCAGTTAACGAGGTACCATCTTGACAAGCTACCAGACACATACATAAACATAACACAAAGAAGTAAAATTTATTTTACTACTCTCACTTGAAGCGCTAGCCATCTTGACAAGCTAACTGAGTTCCACAGAATAGAAACATAACACATAGGAGTAAAATTTAATTCACTTCTCATCAGACCACTTGAGGCGCTTGCCATCCGTTCCTAGGCGACCAACTGCGACCATTCCAGGTGGATCTTACATTATTGGCCCTCCACAACTCATGAAATGCAAGTTCGTCCCACCTAGGATCTGACTTGGCTTCCCTATCTTCAGCATCTTGTGGCACAATTAGCGGTGCATCACAGGCCTGATTGTTGCCGCTAGAAGATGCTGCCTCTCTATTTGTTGCTTATGCTTCAGCCGCAGCCTCTCTATCAACTGCTTCTGCAGCCTCTCTATCAGCTGCTTCAGATGGAGCCATTTTCTTTGCATATGCAGCTTCAAACTTAGCTATTCTGCATTTTCTATAAAGGGCTCCCCTAATCTTGTCTTTCCTCTTGCAAATAGGGAAAACATGAGGTAACATAGAAAGAAATGGATCTTCTTGTACATTTGGTAGGTCACGTAAGGATCTATGGCTGCATACTTCAGGTTTATATCAGACAACGGCCACTCCTCCCAGAAATCGTGCCTATCCATAGGGAAATCTGCCTTCATTCTGTCGTACGACTCATCGAGGATTCTAGTTGCGAGTGTAGTCATTCCATCCTTCCCCGAGCCCCCTATGATCTTGACAAGACTCTGAATATAGATCCAGTTGTGCGCAGGAATTGTAATTCCCTCTTGATGAAATTTCAAAAAATCGGTTGTATTGTCGACAGTGCAGAAAACAATTCCTTTTTCTACAAGGAACTGGCGCAGTGCTAGACAATTCCTGTCAGTCCATGAAAGTATGTAGTTTGTCATCACCAAAATTTGTAACTACAAATATTTTGTCAATGCAAGATCATCATCTGAATATAATTTTAAAAAGTTTAGTAAATGCAAGATCAAGACTCTCAACATTGGCTTGTCACAATTTATTTGGTCCTAAATAAAATTCAGTAGTTACAAGATGAGAAAATGGATAAAGAACAAGAGGAGCAAACCCTAAAAGTGGTTAACTACAGAGAGAAGATCTACAAACAGGGAGAAGTGGTAGACGAGGACAGTGTTTCCTCATGGCCAGTTGAATGATGGTGACTTCGTTCTGTTCATATGGGTTCTCTAGGGTGTACTCGAGGTCCCACAAACTTGTCATCGTCTTTCTCAAGACAACCCTCGTACATCCTCAGGACTCAGCCCCACTTTCTCCTCCTTGTTGGTGTAGACGACTGCCTATCTTCTTATTGTCATGGGTAGTGAAGCTTCTCTCTAGAGTGCGACGACCTTCCATGGTGGCAAGGAGAAGATGGAAAGAAGACATATGATAGGAAGAAAAAGAGTGGTTTCTGCGAGACAGGGAAACGGTGGAACCGTCAATGCGTTTCTAAGGTAGTGGTTAACGACGGGGACGGAAGTCCAATGGTGTTCGTTCCAGCTGCTGAGTAAACAAAAAATAATTATAACGACGATATATGTGCGCTGTTTTATCACGTCAATACACTGGGCCGGTCGTGTTGTCCTATCCACTATGCCAGTGCTGCAAGCCTATGTGAAAGCCACCATGCCTAAGCGACGGGAGCGACATAACGGCGAAAACTGATAGGGGGGCCCAACTTGACGGCTGTTAGCCTGATATTTTGTATTGAAACGTAAAGTTGAATTCGTGCGGAAAAAGGCCCTCTGAGTATTTAGCACGCCAACTATGGTCATCACGGATGATTACAGGCAACTTGGGTACCGCGTTGCCTGGGCGCCTCAACTTTCGGGCTGCAAAATGATATTCTTGCTATTTATAGGCCAGCCACTAAACAGGGGTAGTTTGGGCAAATGGAAAGTATTAAGGGTGTTATAAGGCCGAGCTGGTGCATGTAGGCACTGGGACACCCGGTAGTACCGGACACAGTTCCGGTAGTACCTGTTGTGTCCGGTAGCAGGTGAAGGCAGGCCAATAATGCCGGACTGGGCCTGGTGTCACGTGCTAGGAGAGGTAGTACCATCGGTGGGGTCCGGTAGTACCGGTTGTGGCGGTAGTGCCACCCTCTTGGTACTAGGCAGGTCTAGAGCTTCACACGGGGGCTCTCTGTCCCGTGTGGTAGTACTGCTTGTAGGAACCCGTAGTACCGGTCGAGGTGGTAGTGCCGCCGTATTGGTACCAGGGAGGTCTGGGGCCTCTGGCGGGAGCTCTTTGTCCCGTGCGATAGTACCGCTGTGCTCCAGGAGGTAGTACTTCTTGAGTGGTAGTACCGCTGCTGATGGCACGTGATACATTGCAAATGTATCTATAATTTTTGATGTTCCATGCTTGGTTTTATCCACTTTCTTGTCTTTTGTTCCAACTTTAGAGTACTTTTCATATGATTTCATGGACTAACCTATTAACAAGAGCCATAGTGCCAGCTGCCTTTTTTCTGCAATTTTTGGTTCCAGGAAAGTCAGAAAATGAATATTCTCGGAATTGGACGGGACAAAAGCCAAAGTGCCTATTTTTCCGGAAGTGATCAAGTGCCAGAATACGAGACGGAGAAGGGCCAGGGGCCGGCCACACCACCTGGCCGCGCGGCCAGGCCTGGCCCGCGCTAGGGGGTTGTGTGGTGGCGCCCGACACCCCCTCGGCCTCTCCTTCCGACTATAAGATGCCCTCGGGACGTAAATCGTAAGTACCCTGATCGAAAATCCACGAAAGAGTCTGTAGCCACCGTCATCTCCATCCCTAGATCGGGAGGGATCTGAAGCTCTTCCTGGCACCCTGCCGGAGAGGGGAATTCACCCTGGAGGCCTTCTTCATCACCATGCAAGCCTCCGGTGTGATGCGTGAGTAGTTCATCCTTGGACTACGGATCCATGTAGTAGCTAGATGACTGGTTCTCCTCCTTTGTGCTTTCATGTTTAGATCTTGTGAGCTCCGTTCATGATCAAGATCATCTATTTATAATTCTACATGTTGTGTTTGCGGGGATCCGATGGATATTGACATGCTATTTCAGATTGATTATTCATTCTATCATGTCTTTGTTATTGGTGATCTTGCATGCTTTCCATTGTTAGTAGCTATCTTGGCCAAGTAGATGCTAGCAACTCCAAGAGTTAGTATTTATGCTCGATAGTGGGTTCATGCCTCTGGTAATCTAGGGAAGTGACAGAAATCTCTAAGGTACTAGATGTGCTATTGCTACTATGGAGAAAACAACAATCCTTTGTTCATAGAACAATCGTATTGTTTACTTTACACGCAGTTCGTAAAGCAATAATCTGTTGCTTGCAACTTAATACTGGAGGGCGTTCGGATGATAACCTGAAGGTGGATTATTAGTCATAGATGCAGTTGGATGGCGGTCTATGTATAATGTTGTAATGCCCAATCAAGTCTCAAAGGAGTCAACATGATTAGTATATGCATGTATTGCTTTCTCGGTGTTTGTCAATTACCCCTGCTGTAATTTGTTCACCCAATATGTTATCTATCTAAGGAGAGCCACCTCTAGTGAACTATGGATCCCGGTCCTTTACTTTACCTACAATCTACAATATTTTACTACTTTGCGTTTACTTTCTGCAAACTTTTACTTCTTTCCATTCGATACCTTTAATCCTTTGTTTTCCGCAAAACACGGTGAGATTGACAACCTCATCGCAAGTTGGGGACAAATTTCTGTGGTTGTGTTGTGCAGGTCTCCACGTTGCTACTAGCACCGGTAGTGCGCCCTGCCAAAGCTTAGCTAGTAACACCTTTGGGGTGTTTCCTTGCTCCTACTGGTTCGATTAAACCTTGGTTTCATAACTGAGGGAAACTTGCTGCTGTGCTCATCATACCTTCCTCTTGGGGTTCCCAACGAGCTCTACATCAACACCACGCACCAAGCACTTTTCTTGGCGTCGTGCATTGAGCCATCAGCAGGTAATACCGGTTGCTCCAGGCAGCTGCTGGGTGCTTCGGTTGTTGCTGTGGTGCTCCGCTGGTTCATGTTTTCATACCTGAGGATGCACAATGTCGGGGCATGAAGTAGCAAGCCATTCATAGGTGTATCAAAGTCACATGAGGATAGGAGTGAGTTAACCTTAGCTTGTAGGAGTTTGGCTTGAGCGCAAGTCATGGGTCCACTTGGGGGACTTGGAGGTATAGATGTAGGGATGTCCGATGATGGGCTGCATCACATTTCATCTGAAGATGATGTGACAGATATTTCCCACCGATGATTGTTGCAACACGATCATGTCACTTAGTTCATAGTTTCCATTATGAGAAACAGAGTGTCCTAATCATTAAACCGTGAGATCATATTAATCACTATTAGCTGAGGATTGCTTTGACTACATCAACTGCCATGTCCGTAACTGCGTTACCATAAAGTTGTATGTTAGGTATTCCAAAGGGGCATGTTAAGGCCTATGCATCAAGATCGATATTTATTCTCCTCTGTGATGGGAAGATACACTAGGCCCACTCGGTACATAAGCTACATAGCGTATGACTAGGCCATGGGAATGGAATTCCACGTGAACGAGTAAAACAATACTTGCTGGAAACGAGATTTAACAAGGTATCATGATACTGATGATCCGATCTCGGACAAGTCTTGTATCGACTAACAAAGGGAATCGGTTATATCGTTTAAGGTTCGACACTAAGGGTGATTCGTGGAGTGCATGGGGGTCATTATGGGCATTCGGTCCCACTATTGATCATGATTAGAGATCATCTCGATCATATCTGTAACATTCCCTGAACAATAGGGAAAGACACTTAAGGGCACTATAATGCTTACATATCTTCTTGTAAGATGGAATCACAAAAGAGACAGAAAATGGAATGGTTCTAGAGCGATCTAAAGGTGTTCGGAGAAAGAAAGAAAGGAAAAAAAGAAAGGTGTTTCGGATGAATGGAAATTTATAATATGCATTTATTATATGTTAATTTTGAATTAATATATACTAAATAAATATTTAAATTAATATTTATAGGGCAACTTACTCAATAGGCCAAAATCCTATGGGGAATTGGCCCTAGGAGGAAATCACCCAAAAAAGGAACAACAAAAGGACATCAAAAAATCATCATTGGGCTACTTTTCCATAACCCACGTGGGAAGACTAGTGTTGGGCACCATGTGAGCGACGGACAGCTAACCGCCACCGCAGGCCACAGTCGGCCAACCTAACCAGGCAGGCGCAGGTGCGAGAGGGCGTTGCGCGTAGCTGGGCGATGAGCCGGCCCACCCGGACAGACGTTGTGAGCTGGTAGGCCGCGCATGCTAGCACACGCGGGTGTAGGCTGCTACTAAAATGTTGTGCTGGGCATGCAAGCAGGCGTGACGGCCCACCTGGATCAGGCGCTGCTACTTGCTGCTGCTCTCTTGCTAGGCCACGGGTGGGATCTTTTGTCTAATATTAGTCCCACATGGGAAATCTTTGGTGGGGAGTACCCCTCCTCCACGTATATAAGGGGGTTCCCATGGGAGGGATTAAACACACCAATCCAGATATTCTCTAAGGCATTTTTTCCTTATAGAATTCCCCTCTCTATCTCGTTGCCTTTGCGGTGGCACGGTCCCAGAGAAGGACTATACACGCAAAGTCAACACCATTGTGGCACACCGTTGTGCTATAGGGATTCCAGCCAGGATTTCTACTTCTACAACCTCAGCAGTGATTAGAGATTGGGAGTCGCTATCTTGCATCGTATGTGTGCGATAACTCGGGGGAAGCTACCATTAGTAGTGACATGACCGTCATGCAAGGACCTGGACAAGGGGTGAGGTGCAAGGAGCTGCGCAATCCTAGAGGTCGTACAGGTACGACTACATCATCCACTCTCTCGCATAAGCGTAACACGCTTACATTCTACAAGGGTATGTTACTGTTGTCTTCCTCTGTTACTACATTACTTCCTAGATAGATTCTAGGAATTAGAGCGTTCCACATAGTACAAATTTTGTTTTCTGACACGGAACCCCTTTAGTGGTATCAGATCCGATCTATGCATCGTATGCTAGTATAGATAGACACATGCATAGTGTGGTCATTGATACTCTAGTTGTTACATTCCCATGTGTATTTGTTTATATCATGGTACTTTGAGATGAAGCGGCTCAGACCTACCTTACATGTAATCTTACACGAGACTGGTTCCACGCTCGACATACGGCTTGTACTGAATAAGAGGCTAGCAGGTGTCTGTCTCTCTCGCGGTAGTTGATATAGCATCTACAACAGAAGGCCATGAAAGGTGTGTAGCTATAGACAACTATTGGATCCATGTTGTGGTTGGAAGTTTGTAGGTAGAAACAGTTCTATTGTGAAAGCCTAATAGCCATGTAAAAACTGCAATGGATAAAGTAGAGGCGTCTAACTTTATGTTGTAGGGAAGGCTTTGTGATGTGATATGGTTAGGGTTGTGAAAAAGGTAAGGTAGTTTACTTTTCCTATTACTAAGTAGTATAGTAGTTGTCATTGTGAAGATGAATGACAAGAGCGGTGGCACCGTGGACTTGGCATCAAACCGGTGGCCTGATGGAGATCATGCTGGAGCACCTGATGGAGATCATGGAGCGCGAACACAACCATGCCATATCACATTTAGCTTGCATGTGATGTTTATCTTGGTGTGCATCTTGTTTGATTGCTAGTATTAGATACACAATGGTAGCATTTAAATAGGATGATCCCTAATTAATACTAATGAAAGTGTTCTCCATTAGTGCACAAACACCAAGAAAGTTTATAGTTATCAAGCATGCCATGATGATCGGGTGCTAGACATATCTGCATTCGCATATAGTGGGTGCAAGCCATGTATGCATCGTGAAGAGACTGTGGTTGAGTTGGCGAGCCTAGCATGTACTGACATGGACCTAGAACATGGGGATCGGAATATCAAGCGTGAGTCACATGAATGATGTGATCGGCGGATGTAGTCCACCCTAGTAGCCGCATCAAAGGCCATGATGATCGGGGATGATGTGGTGTAAAGGGGTTGTGTAATCACTAAACTGTCTTTAGGGATGATAGTTTAAGTGGGCATTTGTTAATATAATTGCAAATTTGAATTTCAATATGAACTTAGTCTAAGTTCTTTTGCAAATGTCTTATAGATTATGACCATTCCCTCAGTTCATGACACTTTTGGTTCATTAATGAACAGAGAGAAACTTAAGCTAGATGGGTCAAATTTCATCGACTAGTACCAATGCCTCAGGAGGACCCTCATAGAAAACCATCTCCTCTATGTCCTTCGTGAACCCCTCGAAGATTTCCCTGATGAATCTAGTGGTAGATAAGATGCAACTCTTCGTGACCATGGTGATACCTTCATGACCATCAAGTGCACCATAATCCATGCCATAGAATCTGGCCTGGGAGTGCACTTTCATGAAATCGACACATTTGATATGCTCGATGGATTGAAGAGAATGCTCCGAGAGTAGATCAAGCAAATGATTTATGAGTACATGGATGAGTTTACTTCCACCAAAATGGAAGAAAACCTCAGCTTGGAAATCCACCTAGATAACATGGTAGAGATCCATTAACACGTTGTGGATTCTATGAATGACTTGTTGGTCGATGACTTTGCGATAGATTAGGTGTTGTGTACGCTGCCTCCCAGCTACAAAGACGTTGTCTCTGACTATGTCGTGAAAGGGATATCGTCTACCTTTCATGAGTTCATAGCAAATCTGCGGAACTACCAAGGTCGAACCCAAAGCTAGGATCGTCATCAACGGAGAAAGTATATGTTCATATACAAGTAAGAAATGTTTCCATGAAACACTTATGAAGTTCTCAATTATTAGATACTTAATCTTGTTTTAATGAAAACATGATCCTGTGCATGAGGGTTACGGAGTGGAACGAGGCGATGATAGCGTGACGACGGCAAGCAATCCGGTTGATGGCTGACAACACTCCTTCCGTCGAAGTTTGTCATTAGGATTAGAAGATTTGAATAAAAGATTTGTAATCAATTTTGTGAAACTTATTAGTGTGTCTTGCTTATCACAAGACGGTTATTCATATTAATAAGATACAATCAGTTGTTCTTTTTCTATGAATAATTTATATTATGATTCACATTATAATTACAAACAAGTTATTCTAATCCTTATATGTATGATAATAGTGCATTTATGAAAAATTCCAAAAGATATCAAGGACCTTTATGTTAAGGTAGATATAGAATTAACAAGAATTTCAAAGTCCCTGTGATTTTATCAAAGTGATTATGAATTCAAGTTAATAACAATTTGGCATATAAGGACTTGTGAAAAACTGTTTCACAAATTGTGATGAATTTGACAAATCAAATTGTATTGATAAGTCTAAAGCATCATAGTCATTATGTATGAAATACATATGGTCCAAAATAATCTTCTACTGGATTAACATTAGGAATTAGAGTTAGAGATTGAAATAGTAAACACTCAATTAAATGTATAAGGAACATCTAAAGATTAGTGGAAACAGTACCATATGAGATATGGCAAGCTCGATTTTCTAGAGATTTCGATAGTTCGAGATCGTTATGAATATTATATCTTTGTGGTGTATTCTTAGGAAACTATGAATAAAATTCCAAACTAATACCCAAAGAAGACAAAGTTTGTATTGTCTCAATTGATACTTCTTTGAGAGAAAAATTCTTACAGATGTGTTAGTGGAAAGGGTATAAGTGTAAGCGAAGGTTTCACCTAACATCTGAATTGTTAAGTATGTAGAACGGAATTTGTTCTAGGAAACAAACTTTACAAAGAGAGGGAAACTATAATGATATGATCATAAACTTTCAGCTAATACTTTATAGGGATTTCTATTTTCGTGCCCCTGGTTCATTAGTTATACTCAGTTTTCCCCAGCCACTTAACTTTTCCTCACATTTGTCCCTCTCCTTCTCGGAAACTCATCAAAGAACTCGAACGGTAGCTGCCGTCAGGTTACCATTGGTTAACATGTGGGGCTGCATGGTCTAGGACCATGTGGGGTCGTTTGGTCAGGAACGCGTTATGCTGACGTGTGGGGTCATGCCATGTGGGACTATGTGGGGCTGTTTTATTGGGAACGCGTTATGGGGGACGTGGTGTGGGACAATGTGGGGCGTGTTTGGTGGTTACGTGCGCCCTTTCGCCTAATTTGGAAGTTTTCGTTTTTGTTATTTTTATGATTGGCCTTTTTAAGAGTGCCTTCTCCCCTCTATCTCGCTAACAGTTGTATTTTTTGCCCAAAAAGGTAGCGAATCTAGAGAAGATTCTCTCTTCATTCATTGTTCCTTTTGGCCCTCGTTTTTCCCCAATCTGGTAGCAAATCTAGAGCAGCAAATCTAACCAGCACCATGAATACATTCAGTAAACAGAGCAGATGAGATAAAGCAGCTAATATAGGATATATAGCAGATGTAGATAAAGCACCTAATATAGGATATATATATATATAGTATGGTACTTAATGGGGTTCGACAACTAGGCTGCTCTGCTATAGCAGTGGACAAGTTCAACATAAACAAGACAAAAGAAGCTACTTTACAACAGCAGCAGTACCACAAGATCAGTGCCTCCTCATGGCCCCCGCCAAGAGGGCCCCCGCCTCCTTCCTATGGCGCCTCCTCCACTTCTTGCTTCCCAGTCCCTTGACCTTAGGCGCCTTGGGCTTGATCAGGGGCATGTGACCCTCCTCGATGGCCACCTTCTGGAGGTTGCGGAGGTGAAGACCGAGCGCCTGGTGCTTCGCTCTGAACCCGTGGATGTTCAGGGACTCGCTACAGGTCCTCACATCCTCAGCATGCTTCACGAGGGAGTTGAAGTTGGTGGCGCGGAGCCTCCTGGAGGTGTAGAAGGGGCACCTATAGACATCGCTGGTGAAGAAGTTGTCGTACTGGCCAGACTTTAGCCTCCTCAGCACCTGATGAGTCTTGGTGTCCTTGGACTCGTCGTCGCTGCAGACGTCGTTGGTATCCTCCTGTTGGAAAAAATAGTAGAGCACAATGAGGAGATGATTGAGATACCTTGATTATCGGGACTGATTATGTGAATAAATTAACCAATTGAGATCCCTTGATTATTCCCGAATCCCCATATCTCAAACCAAATCGAATACTGATCCCAACTACAGATCGACGCTAGTACTAACTAGGGAATCCCTTAACTTCAACTCGGAGGACAAATAAAATAGGATTGAAATACGAATAGGGGGATTCATCGAAATATGAGATCTAACACAAGAGGATTAGCTACTATAAAAATACAAACAGTGGAGCCCCAATAACATACGATTAACATCCAACAATGGGAATGGGGAAAGAATAAGGGAAGGGGAGAAAACCCTAGTTACCTCTAACCATGGGTCGGCGATGCTGGTGTCATAGGGGTTCTCCGGCCTGATGTAATCATCTTCCTCGTAGGGATCCTAGCCGAACAGGATCTATCCAAGACAGGCGGGGTCCTCCTCGCCAGCGGCTATGGCGGAAGTGAGGACAGGGGTCTGGACGGGGATGGAGGCTGCCTTCATGTCTCGACAGGGGCCTGTACGGGGACGGGGCCCTCCTCGCCGGCAGCCTTGGAGGCGACGATGGCCACCATGTTGTTCTTCTCCATCACCGGCGTGGTTGGGGTTTTCTTGGGGGTTTCTAGAAGGTGATGGGATAGTGGAGACGGTCGCGTGAGTGAGCGAGTGAGTGACGAGTGAGAGTGAGGAGGCCTCTATAAAGGGTAAGGGATTTCGTTGCACCACTTTGCATCGTGTAACCTGTATGCTACTGCACCGTGCACGGCCACACGTGTCCACTACCGCCCCATGGACCGCTACACGTGTACCGTGAGTTACATTTTTTCCCTCATGTCTAACCCTGGCGACTTAGTTGTGCTCAGTTATACCCTCGAGTGTAACACTGGCAGTTTGGTTGTACTCAGTTTTTCCCTCCAGTACTAACACTGTCGTGTGCAATATACTCAGTTTAGCCCTCTGGTGGTTGGTCAACAGTGAGTCAACGAATGGGTTTTAGCTAGCTAATTGAGTCATTTTATGCACAACAAATTCAAAAAGATCAAAACATAGTGGCATCTACCCAGGGAGTCTTATTATGTGGCGTGCCACCATAAGAAATGTATAGAAATCAAGTTTTAACCTAAATCACCACTTCTCAAATCACCTACTATCTATGAAGGTTCATGGCTTTCTACTCAAGCCTCTTCCCAAAACATCCCTCCCCAAAACATAGTTTGTCTGAATGAGGCAATAATTGTCAAACTAGTGTATATTTAAACAACAAATAATTTGATGTACGCCAAGATGTATTTTATAGTATAAAACAAGCATTTTCCATTTTTTAAATCTCTTTCTATTTTCTATTTGAATCCCTTTGTCAGTTTTGCCCTTAGTTTTTAAGTTGTACTCAGTTTTGCCCTTGGTTTTTAAGTTCTACTCAGTTTTCCCCTCTCTCTTAGTCACTATCTCTCACACATGTGCTAATCGTGGCTGCTGCGCTCTGATTGGTTGAGACAGTTGTCATGCGGATCATGCTCACCAACCGTTGATCCTTTGTGATCTAGCAGACAGGATAACCCCTACATCTGTCGGGGGCACCCCTCTATCCATGCAAAATAACGAGTTTGCCACGGGTACTTTAACTCCATAAAGAAATGATTTTGAATATAATTTGAAGGGAAAGTGTTCAAAGTTGTATAATTTTCGCATATGCAAGTTTGTGCATTACATTCCTCTCTATGAAAATGACAATCTCTCAAGATTTTATTAGCACAACATTATCACATATTAAGTGCGATTTCAAAGAGTTCAAATGTGTATAATTTTTGTATATGCAAGTTTATGCATTACATTCCACTCTATGAAAATGGGGAAGAAAATGATAATCTCTCAAAAATTTGTTAGCAGATCATTATCACGTATTAAGTGCGATTTCACAGTGTTCAAAGGTTTATAATTTTCATATACGCAAGTTTATGCATTATATTTCACTCCATGGAAATGATAAATGATCAGGATTTTATTAGCACAACATTATCATGTCCTAAGTGCGATTTCAAAGAGTTCAAAGGTGTATAATTTTCGTATATGCAAGTTTATGCATTACATTTCACTATATGAAAATGATAATCTCTCAAGATTTTGTTAGCACATCATTATTACGTATTAAGTGCGATTTCACAGTGATCAAAGGTGTATAATTTTCGTATATCCAAGTTTATGCATAATATTTCACTCCATGAAAATGACAAACTCTCAAGATTTTCTTAGCACAACATTATCATGTCCTAAGTGCGATTTCATAGCGTTCGAAGGTGTATAATTTTTGTATATGCATGAGGCATAAAGATTTTAGTTTAGGGATCACATTTCACGCTCTAAAAATGGTAAACTCTCAAGATTTTCCTAGGACAACATTATCATGTCCAAATTGTAATTTGAAAGTGCTCAAGAGTTGTTTCAATTATAAACACTCTTTTACATTAAGATTTGTATAATTTTTTTAATTTTAAAGCGTTCAAGAGTTGGGGCATTCTCTTATTTCTTATACATCCATCTCCCTAGATCTCAAAGTTTGACTTTCACCTCATAGATTCACTTGATTGCAGCCAAGACATTAACTTGATAAATGAATTAAATCATCGTAACGGCTCGCCGCTCGCATTCTCCACATCAAGTGGGTGCCCAATTGAGCTCCTGAGTTGCGCCAATTGATTGTCCATAGCAAGCGCAAGGTCGCCATTATCATCCTTCATACAGGTCAACGGGACGGCGCCATACTGCGGCAAGGACGAACAGGAGGCCAAAGTGAGGGTAGACAAAGGGTTGCCGTCGCCGAAGAAGAAGAAGAACAAAGGGGAGACAATGGCATGGGCGTGGGCATGGGGCTGGCTCGGGGTCCCATCTTGCAACGCCAATCGGGGTAAGCTGTGGGTCCGGTGCTCACGTGGATAAGTTGTGGGTCCCATGTTGATCTGGATAAGTGGAGAGAGGTGTCCACTACGGGAACCGACTGAATGCGGCCCCACTTGCCAGCATGTAATGGCAAGGGTCCACTACGCGACGTCAGAACGCGGCCCCACTTGTCAGCACGTAACGGCGAGTGTCCACTACGGGACCCGACTAAACGTGGCCCCACTTGTCAGCACATAATAGCAAGGCTGACGGACAGTGTCGTTGTATTGGGAACGGAGTACCTAAGAAGGTTAGATAGAGGTGTGGGGACTAGCAGGAAAGCTATCGACGGCATCCGTAGGCGGGATTGGATACAAGCAAGCGTAGCTGGACGCAGGAAGTACCCAAGTTCGGAGCCCTAGTGATGAGGTAAAACTCCTGCTCCTGCCGATCTGACTATGACTGATATGCAAACTACAAGTGCTCCTCGAGCTGTATTCTCTAGCTACTGTCTTAAATGCACTGAGACAAACCCTTTCTACTGAGGCCTTGCCTCTCCTTATATAGGTAGAGAGGCAACGGTCTCACTGGCCAATCCGACTAGCGGGCCCCACAGGTGAGTCCCAGCCGGCTAGTCATCTACAGTATCTGGTACAACATGTCCCATTGGAGTATGAGCAGTATGGCTGTCGTAGGCACAGTGGATGCCGTGTGAGCCTGTCGTCGGCATCGGGCCACTGTTCCTGCATCATCCCCGCAAAGTCTTCGGTATGACCGAGTAGTTGCCAGTCTTGTCGTCGTACAGGGCGTACCGTGCACTGTTCCGCACGTTGCCATGTCTTCCTTGATTGGTTCCGGCTACGCTGTTGTAGTCGGCTGCTTCTCGTCGATTCGGCTACCTTGCGATAGCCGGCCTAGCCTGCCTTGTCCCACTTCCCTGTATCTTGTCCAGTTGGGGTATCCGAGGGTCACCCCCCCGACACTAGCCCCCGAGTGCGTATGGATTCCGCCCTTAGGTGAAATGTGCACGCGCTCCATCTTTGTTTTGAGTTTCTGACCGACTACGCTTGGTGGTTGCGCTACCCGTGACGTCAGTGCTGACGCCGGCCATGCACGCACGCGCCATCATTACTCTGCGGCAGGCAGCCTAATGTCCCGTCGCACGTCGCCTCGGGAACTGCCGCCTGGCGCTTCGGTTCTTGCTCCAGGATCCTCTGCGCACCCCGTGTCTGCATACGGGATCCGGGCGGCGGTAGGGGTGAGGATCACTTGGATGGGTGCCACGTGGCGCTGCGGACGGTTGCCCTTTCGGTCCTTTAAAGGGGTGCCTGGGGGGCAGTTCCTTTCCTCCGCTCCCCCGCTTCCAGTTGCCTTCTCCCCTTCTGCGCACCTGCTCTCTGCACCTTGTTGTCGCTGCCGCCGTAGCCCGCTGCGCCGCCCATTTGTCATTGTCGGTGGCAGGGGTCACCGTCAATCATCCGCCACCGCGCCCTCCGACGAGCTGGAGATGGCCACTGAACGCGGAGCGTGGTGTGGCTCCTCCGTCACGGAGGACCACATCCAGAAGTACCGCGCCACTCGCGTCCTTCCGCCGAAGGAGGAAGTGGCGGTGCGGCTCGCACCGGCGGGGGAGGAGTCGCCACATCCGGCGGAGGGAGAATGGGTGGTCTTCCTCTCGCACCTGGCGTGCGGGTTCGTGTTGCCGGTGCACCCGTTCTTCCTCACCTTCCTCGCCTTCTTCGATCTTCGCCTCCATCACCTCGGTGCCAACACCATCGGCACGCTGGCGCATTTCATTGCATTCTGCGAGAGCTACCTCGGGATCCAGCCGGATCTCGGTTTCTTCTGTCGGCTCTTCCGAGTCCGGCCGTAGGTCCAATTTATGAAGGGGCCGCTAGTCGTCTGTGGAAGTGCCTCCATCTACTCCCGTGCGCAGACCAGCTACCTGAAGTTCTGGCTGGACGACACGGTACGACTGTGGCAGCAGTCGTACTTCTACGTCAAGAACCTCACGGTTGTCGATCGGATCAACCTTTCGGCGTTCTAGGACGTGGAATCCAGCCGGCAGCACTGGGAGCTGAAGGTCTATGGCGAGAAGCCGAAGTCGGACACGATGCTAAAACGCATGCGCGCCCTCATCACTGCCGGATTAACCGGCCTGGACATCACCCTCCGCTGGATGTCCTGGCTGATGATGCCGCTGCAGCAACGAGTGCACCAGATGTGCTTCTACTCCAGCCGGCTATACCTGACCCGGCTGTCGCGCCGCGATCCCCGCTACCACAATTTGAAGGAGTGGGTGTGGACGATCACCAAGGAGCGGCTACCGAAAGGCTGGACTTTCAGGCTGGCGCCCTATAGTCGGGACAACCGCGCGCCCCGGTAAGCTCTTCCAGCCAAAATTTTTGCTTCTCTTGCTCTTCTTTTTTGTCTTATCCGACTAATCTTTTGCGTTCGGCAGATCTTTCCTTGCATCCTTCGTGAGGAGGGAGACACCCCCCTCTAGACGTTCGCGCCCGACTTGCCCGAGTCGCGTGCTCGGCGGTCTGGCAAGGAGTCGGACGGGGATGGGGATGCCTTCCCCAGCCGGAATGACGAACCGGCCGCCGATCCCCACGTGGAGGTCGACGATGAGGAGGAGGCTGTGCTGGCCCCTGATCCGGCATGGCGCCTCGTGACGGACGGCGACTCCAGCCAGTTTGGCGATGGCCAGAGCGGCTCCAGCCGTTTCAACGCCAGCCGGCCTGTCGCGGAGGAGCCAGCTCCTAAGAGGAGCCAGACCAGTGTCCTTCCCTCGAGCCGCCTTTGCTAGAAGAAAGGGCCGCCCTAGTGGTACAGGGGTAAGTTCTTCTCCGGGTGCCCTTACTATTTTTGCTTCTTTTGGTTGTCCTTGGCTTACTTGCTCCTTTTTCCTCCTTATCTTCTTCTGTATCTTTAGCATGCTGGCCTCCTTTGGAGCCGCGAGCCCGGCGTGAGCGCCGACCAGGTCGCCACCTCGCGCGCCGGCCACATCCGTCTCCACCCCTCCTTCCTTCGAGGTGCCGCCTCCGTCGCCGCCTCGAGCTGAACTGGCTGCCTCGGCCGGAGCGGAGGGCCCCCAGCCGGACGTGGTGGCCCAGCCGGAAGCGGAGGGTCCTCAACCGGGCGGCTCTTCTGCGGGAACGCGGGGGGCGGCAACCGGCAAGGAGCTCGTGGTTGTCAGCGACGACAACTCCGAGGACGAGCCGGGGGAGGAGTGGAGGACAGCGGTGATTGCCGCAAAGGAGTCCTTGGCTGCCAATGTCGTGGATGACGACGCCTCCTCCGTCGCCTCGCTGACGGATCTCGCTGCCACCCTTGAACTAGCGGTGAAGGAGATCCGGCTGCTAGAGGCTGCAGCCGGAGGGAACCGGCCCCTGGAGCAGAAGCTCGCAGCCACCAATAGGACTTCCCAGCGTAAGTTTGCCTCAGCCATAATTATCTTTTTTTTGCTGATAGCCGGTTTTGTCGCAGCTATCCTCGTGTGTGCTCAGCGCGAGATCGATCGCTTGAAGAAGGTGAACGACTGGCTGAGCAAATCCAACTCCACTCTGCGGCTGCAGAACAAGGATTGGCACGCGAAGGTGGACGGTCTGGAGGCCACCATCAAGGAGCGCGACGCTTCGCTCGCCAGCCGGATCGAAGCCTTCAACCTTCTCGAGGCCCAGAACAAGGACCAAGAGAAGGAGATTAAGCGGCTAGTGACGAAGGAGAAGGCCCTGGTGGAGGAACTAATGCAAGTTGGTCATACGGCCAAGGGTAAGTTCCCCTTTTCCGTATCCCTGTCTTTTCGGATCCGGTAGCCGGATCTGACTATCTTTTCTCTGACAGCATTTTATCCCGGCATAGACCTGCTGGCGTAAAACCGGCTGCAGGAGAACTAGCCAGAAGCGCAACCGATAGCCCAGGAGCTCGTCGTTCTTCTCGGCGAGGAGGCTGCCAAGCTCCGCCAAGCGACGCATGCCATCTTCTCGTTTCTGTGGCCGGACGCTCCGGTCCCGGAGACGATGGCGCAGCTAGCTACGAAGGTGGGGGAGGTGCCGGCTGCGGTAGACCGACTACGGGACTTGGCGGCGTGAGCCGGTGCGGAGATGGCTCTGGCCCTCATGCTCTCATGGTACAAGGACGCCCACGTCGAGAAGATCTACGGAGGCTTCCACGCCGGCGCCAACCTTGCCACCATCCGCTAGGCGCATCCGGAGCTCCGGGGCTCCGCCATCAAGATCACCGACTACGTGGATCCCGACGAGGTGCTCACCGACTCGGAGTCCGTCGGTACTCCGGATGCGGAGGCTTCAACGCAGCCGGCTACGGGCGCCAGAACCGGGTCGAACGCCACGCCTCCTCCTCCGCCTGAGGCTACCACCAGCCAAAGCGCTCCGCACATCAAGGGTCCTGCCGTTTAGCTATTGCCCCGGGATGCTGGGTGTATTTGTTTGTCTTGTCTTGTCTTAAAACTTTTCTGTCTATACCGGCTGCGTCTGGCGCTGGGTAAACTTATGGGAGCTTCGTCTCCTCTTTTCCCTTTGATGTTAATTTTGAACTAGCTTGGTTTCCCTTCAACTTGTGTGCTTTGCATATTCTTTTGATATTTCGCCGATTGACTTTATCTGGCTGACTTCGCTCGGCTACACGCCTTTAGCCGGGGGAACTGCACCTCCAGTGGGGGCGCGCTAGCGCACCCACTGGGTGTAGCCCCCGAGATTCGGAGTAGCTGGCGTAGCCAGGTACTTCGAATCTTCCTTCTTTCCTCAAGTCCTCTAACTTCATCCGACTAAACGCGTCTTAGTCGGTTGCTTCCGCTGGCTGAACACCTTCAGCCGGTTGAACTGACATTCCAGTGGGGGCGCGCGAGCACACCCACTGGGTGTAGCCCACGAGATTTGTACTAGCTGGCATAGCCAGGTACTTCGAATCTTCTCCGTCTTCTCTTTCCCCCGCCCTTGCCCTCACCTAGGCTCCGAACGCCCGGCTAAACGCCCTTAGCCGGTCGGGAAACTGCAAGATTCCACAGGGGGCGCGCGAGTGCACCCAGTGGGTGTAGCCCCCGAGATTCAGAGCGCTTGAAGCCGGCTAGCACTAAGCCGTTTGCCCTTTCGACTTGCCCGTTGGATTGCGGGTGCACGACGGAGGCAAGGTCCAGCCAGATGCCCTTGTTGCTGCAGAATCGGGCGAAGGCCCCCTTGGCGAAGTTCGTGCCGTTGTCGGTGAAGATGTTGTTGGGGTAGCCAAACTGATTGATGACGTCGGTGAAGGTGACGACCGTTGCCCCGTCCAGCTTCCGGATAGGCTTGGCATCGATCCATTTTGTAAATTTGTCCACCGCCACCAGCAGATGGGTCATCCCAGTGCGCGCTTGCTTGAAGGGGCTGACCATGTCAAGGCCCCAAACCGCGAAGGGCCAGGTAATCGATATGGTCTTGAGCACCAAAGTCGGCATGTGCCTAAGCTGCCCGAAGAGCTAGCACCCATTGCATGCGCGGACTAGCTGTTCGGCGTCCTCGAGGGCGGTGGGCCAATAGAAACCGTGGCGAAATGCCTTGGCGACTATCGCCCTTGATGAAGCGTGGTGCCCGCACTCGCCCTGGTGGATGTCCTTGAGTAGCCGGTAGCCCGTGTCCACATCGACACACCTTTGGAACATGCCGGATACGCTGCGCTTGTACAGTTCGTTGTTGATGATGGTGTACGAGTGCGCGCGGTGCCGGACTTGCCTGGCTTCCACCTCGTCATTCGGAAGCTCCCCATTGGCGATGTAGTTCATGACGGGCTGTGCCCAGGATGGTACTTCCTGGATGATGAGGATACTCCCACTATCCGGTTGATGGTCGTCGAGGGGTCGTCCGGATGAGGTACCCGGGATGGCAGCCCCTGAGCCGCTTGACGAGCCGGCGGCCCCCAGGTCTTGCGAACCGGAGGGCACTGACTTGCCGGAGTTGGTGCGGGCCTTCTTCTTTGTAGGTTCTGTCGGCTCTGCCTCTGTCGCCCCGTCCACCGGAGCGCTCCCTGCCCATATGATGGAATCCGACTCGGGTGACGGGTTGATGGAGGGCTTGCGCAGGTGCTCCAAGGAGACCCCGGGTGGGATCGCCTGCCTGGTGGATCCAATTCGGGCGAGCGAATCGGCCGCCTTGTTGTTGGCACGGGGGACATGATGGAATTCACATCCGTCAACGGAGGCGATGAGCTTCTGTATGTGGAACCAGTAGAGAGCCATGTTTGCATCACGGGTGTCCCATTCTCCAGATACTTGCTGCACCACCAGATCCAAATCACCAAAGCAGAGGATCTGGTTGACACCAATCTCCTTGGCTAGCCGGAGTCCGTGCGCTAGTGCCTCGTATTCGGCTATGTTGTTGGAGGCCTTGAAGTGGATCTGCAGGACGTACTCCAGCCGGTCTCCCTTAGGCGAGGTGAGCACGATGCTGGATCCCAAGCCCCCGAGCATCTTCGACCTGTAGAAGTGCATCTTCCAGTGGTCCGAATCCGGAACTGATGGGAGATACTGGGTCTCGACCCAGTCGACGAGGAAATCCGCCAGCGCTTGCGACTTGATCATGAGCCGGGGTTCGTACTGGATGGAGTAGGCGGCGAGCTTGCGAAGTCCAGGAGAACTTGTCCGTCTTCTTCATCAGCTGGTACAACGGGAGCGCCTTCTCCCCTAGCCGGCTGACGAACGACCGAGGGAGGCTAGGCATCCGGTGAACTTCTGGACTCCAAGCAGGCTCCTCGGCGGTTGCATCCTCTCGATGGCTGCGATCTTCTCCGGATTTGCCTCGATACCTCGTTGCGACACGAGGAAACCGAGCAGTTGATGCCTCGATCCTCTCGATGGCCGCGTCGCCTCCACCCCTCCTCGCCGCCTCCCGAGCCCCCGGTGAGCCTCCTTGACCCCGCCGTCGCCGCCCTAGGGTTTCGCCTCTGTTTTCTCTGGCCTAGCGAGGAAGAAGAGCCCCCACCGTCCATCGCGGCTTGATCCAACGGCGGAGAGGGCCTCGCCTGGCAGTTTAAGCCGCAGGCTCCCGTGTGCTGCCCCAGCCCGGGTGGGCCTATAAGGACCGCTATGGTTGCAGATCCGGCCCGGCCACCCTTACCTCTTTTCTTTTCTTAATTCCTTTTTCCAGATCTGTTTAGTAGACTGTTTAGTTTAAGTCCTTTTTAAATCGAAAAACAACTCTAATCGCCTTGAAACAAATTTTCGCAGGTAAATGAATGTTTTCTTAAACATTCAAAGACTAGAGTTTTACCAAGTATTAATTTCCCATTTCCTAGTGAATTATTTCCTAAAACTAGAGCCTCTAGCACTAGAAAATGCATAAGTAATTCAAGAAAAGTGATAAAATAGTGAAACCACTTTTGATGGCCTGGTTATTTCAATACCTATCTGTAGATATCATTTGTGTCTATTGATATCATATAGAACCCATCCTTAGTCCAAAACCCCTCTTAGGTATATCCTAAACTATAAATCCTAAGGGGATTTTCTTCCATGTTTCCAAGACAAGACCAAATCTTATTAAATCCATTCTTCCAAAGACCTACTGATTTGTACACTTGTATTGAAGTTTGCTTGTTGTATGGTTTTTATGCTTGAATGCCTTAATTGATTTTGGACTTGTTTGTTTGCATGTGCTGTCTGGACGATAATAGTTGCGATGAAATCAGAGAGCAGGAGAAGTGGTAATTATTATTGGTATTATTGGGTATTCTAAGAAGAAGTCCAGGGACATATTTTGCCATATTGTTGATCATTAGGCAAGCCACCTTCTTTCTCATAAGCCTTGTCCTCTAAACTATTACACTTATGTACTATTAAGTACAATCCCCTTGGTGACACCTACTTATCCCTAGTAGAATAGATGGTGTAATACACCATACCCTTTGGAGACCCCGTTTTAGCCGAAGCAAAAACTAGAGGATGGGAAGACCCTGGAAAAATGTTTTACCAAAGGTTTTATGATAAAACCTTGGTGAGGTGGGACCTCCCAAGAGATATTGAGAAAGAAAAAGGTTTTGTTTTACAAAATGCTGAAGGAAAGATGGAGGAAAAAGGTTTACGAAAATGCACCCGGTTCTTTGCAGTTTTGCTAGAACAATTAACCCGTGCAACCACATTACTCTGGAATGGGACAGGGCTAGATTTGATGGTTGTTTATTCCGGTATAAGCTGCCTCGTAACTACTACAGGGGATCGGGGATCCCTGGAGGGTGGGCCTTCTTCGATAAAGGTCCATGTGGGACATCGACCTAGAGAAGGAACGAAGGGTCTGCTGGCCTCCACACGTTACTATGAGCCCCTCATTGAAAGCGCACACTCGAGAAGTGGAAAAAGTGCCCAGTTGGTCCTCGGTACCCGACGTCCCGGTTTTGAGGGCAATAAAACTCATAGGGTAGGCACTTATATTGGAGTGGGCATCCGGAGAGTCTTGATCGGTTACTCGACCCACAATCGGTGAAGATCAGGGTAGTGTACCCGGATGGTGTGTGTAAAGTGTACAACCTCTATAGAGTGTAAATATATTCGAATAGCCACGTCCGCAGTCATGGACGGTTGGGAAGGTTGCTGTAGAGCGGTGCTGGTTTTGATTTCAAAAAGGATTTTGGAAATGAAATGGCTTTGAAAATGTTTTGACCATGGGATGGTCGGAAAGGATACCTGTTTTGACCATGGGATGGTCAGAATAGGAATGAAAGGAGTTTGGTCATGGGACGACCGGAAGGAGGAACAAATGGGTGACCCAGTCCGGATGTTTTCCAAAATGGTTTCCAAAATGTTTTACAAAAGTTTTTCAACAAAGATATGTAGATGCTATACCTACAAGAGAAACTATTTGAGAAAAGAACCTCCCTTGGAGCCCACCTACTACCACAGCTATATTGCAAATCCTCCTGTTTTATTATTCTATTAAGGTGGTTTGCGAGTACATTCGAAGTACTCACTGGCATTGTTCGTGGCTATTTACTTGGTCAGATATCAAGAAGGGGAGGAAGTTGATGACTATGCCAGCTAGGCCGTTCTCCTAGTCAGTTGCCTGTTGGTTAAGGCATGGCTCGGGCTCTACGCTTAATGAAGTTCCGATGTTGTTGATCGATGTAGCCATAATGGCAAATAAGGTATGACATGTATTCGTTATGTATTGGATGTTTTCTTTGATAGTTTTTAGTTATGTGCCATGACTAACTGATCATAGGATCGTGGTGGTATGCATAACAGGGATTCTTGGAGGATTAATCCGGGGGCCCACAATGACTCTAGTTGTGGTTTATTAAATGAACACACATGCAATGACACTGGTGGATCCATGTGGTTTGTGAAAAAAAATAGACATGCAATGACTCTGGCTGTGGTGAATGAAAAGAACACACATGCAATGACTCTGGTGGATCCATGTGGTTTGTGAAATGAACAGACATGCAATGACTCTAGCTATGGTTAATTAAAAGAACACATATGCAATGACACTGGTGGATCCATATGTGGTTTGTGAAAAGAACACACATGCAATGAACTCTGGTGGAGACATATGTGGTTTGTGAGATGAACACACATGCTCATGTGGTTTGTGAAAATAACACACATGCAATGACACTGGTGGATCAATATGTGGTTTGTGAAAAGAACACACATCCAACGACTCTAGTGGATCCTTGTGGTTAATGAAAAAACAGACATGCAATGACACTGGTGCATCCATATGTGGTTTGTGAAAAGAACACACGTGCAATGACTCTAGTTGTGGTTAATGAAAAGAACACACATGCAATGACATGGATGGATCCATAGGTGGTTTGTGAAATTAACACACATGCAATGACTCTAGGTGTGGTTAATGAAAAGAACACACATGCAATGACACTAGTGGATCCATGTGATTATGAAAAGAACACACATGCAATGAATCAAGCTATGGTTAATTAAAAGAACACACATGCAATGACACTAGTGGATCCATATGTGGTTTGTGAAAAGAACACACATGCAATAAACTCTGGTGCATCCATATGTGGTTTGTGAGAAGAACACACATGCCCATGTGGTTTGTGAAAATAACACACATGCAATGACACTAGTGGATCCATATGTGGTTTGTCAAAACAAAACAGATGAAATGAACTCTGGTGGATCCATATCTGGTTTGTGAAAAGAACACACATGCAATGACTCTAGTTGTGGTTAATGAAAAGAACACACATGCAATGACACTTGTGGATCCATATGTGGTTTGTGAAAAGAACACACATGCAATGACTCTAGTGGATTCATATGTGGTTTGTGAAAAGAACACACATGCAGTGACACTGGTGGATCCATATGTGGTTTGTGAAAAGAACACACATGAAATGAACTCTGGTGCATCCATATGTGGTTTATGAAAAGAACATACATGCAATGACTCTAGCTTTGGTTAGTGAAAAGAACACACATGCAATGACACTAGGGGATCCATATGTGGATAATGAAAACAACACACATGCAATGACACTGGTGGATCCATATGTGGTTGGTGAAAAGAACACACATGCAATGACACCGATGGATCCATATATGGTTTGTGAGAAGAACAAACATGAAATGACTCTAGATGTGGTTAATGAAAAAACAGACATGCAATGACACTGGTGGATCCATATGTGGTTTGTGAAAAGAACAGACATGCAATGATACTAGTGGATCCATGTGGTTTGTGAAAAGAATAGACATGCAATGACTCTAGCTATGGTTAATGAAAAGAACACACATGCAATGACACTAGCTGTGGTTAATGAAAAGAACAGACATAAAATGACACTGGTGGATCCATATGTGGTTTGTGAAAAGAACACACATGCAATGACTCTAGCTGTGGTTAATGAAAAGAACACACATCTAGTGACACTGGTGGATCCATTTGGTTTGTGAAAAGAACAGACATGCAATGACACTGGTGGATCCATATGTGGTTTGTGAAAAGAACACACATGCAATTACTCTGGCTGTGGTGAATGAAAAGAACACACATTCAATGACTTTGTTGGATCCATGTGGTTTGTGAAATGAACAGACATGCAATGACTCTAGCTATGGTTAATTAAAAGAACACATATGCAATGACACTGGTGGATCCATATGTGGTTTGTGAAAAGAACACACATGCAATGAACTCTGGTGGAGACATATGTGGTTTGTGAGATGAACACACATGCTCATGTGGTTTGTGGAAAGAACACACATCCAATGACACTGGTGGATCCTTATGTGGTTTGTGAAAATAACACACATGCAATGACACTGGTGGATCAATATGTGGTTTGTGAAAAGAACACACATCCAACGACTCTAGTGGATCCTTGTGGTTAATGAAAAAACAGACATGCAATGACACTGGTGCATCCATATGTGTTTTGTGAAAAGAACACACGTGCAATGACTCTAGTTGTGGTTAATGAAAAGAACACACATGCAATGACATGGATGGATCCATAGGTGGTTTGTGAAATTAACACACATGCAATGACTCTAGGTGTGGTTAATGAAAAGATCACACATGCAATGACACTAGTGGATCCATGTGATTATGAAAAGAACACACATGCAATGAATCAAGCTATGGTTAATTAAAAGAACACACATGCAATGACACTAGTGGATCCATATGTGGTTTGTGAAAAGAACACACATGCAATAAACTCTGGTGCATCCATATGTGGTTTGTGAGAAGAACACACATGCCCATGTGGTTTGTGAAAATAACACACATGCAATGACACTAGTGGATCCATATGTGGTTTGTCAAAACAAAACAGATGAAATGAACTCTGGTGGATCCATATCTGGTTTGTGAAAAGAACACACATGCAATGACTCTAGTTGTGGTTAATGAAAAGAACACACATGCAATGACACTTGTGGATCCATATGTGGTTTGTGAAAAGAACACACATGCAATGACTCTAGTGGATTCATATGTGGTTTGTGAAAAGAACACACATGCAGTGACACTGGTGGATCCATATGTGGTTTGTGAAAAGAACACACATGAAATGAACTCTGGTGCATCCATATGTGGTTTATGAAAAGAACATACATGCAATGACTCTAGCTTTGGTTAGTGAAAAGAACACACATGCAATGACACTAGGGGATCCATATGTGGATAATGAAAACAACACACATGCAATGACACTGGTGGATCCATATGTGGTTGGTGAAAAGAACACACATGCAATGACACCGATGGATCCATATATGGTTTGTGAGAAGAACAAACATGAAATGACTCTAGATGTGGTTAATGAAAAAACAGACATGCAATGACACTGGTGGATCCATATGTAGTTTGTGAAAAGAACAGACATGCAATGATACTGGTGGATCCATGTGGTTTGTGAAAAGAATAGACATGCAATGACTCTAGCTATGGTTAATGAAAAGAACACACATGCAATGACACTAGCTGTGGTTAATGAAAAGAACAGACATAAAATGACACTGGTGGATCCATATGTGGTTTGTGAAAAGAACACACATGCAATGACTCTAGCTGTGGTTAATGAAAAGAACACACATCTAGTGACACTGGTGGATCCATTTGGTTTGTGAAAAGAACAGACATGCAATGACACTGGTGGATCCATATGTGGTTTGTGAAAAGAACACACATGCAATTACTCTGGCTGTGGTGAATGAAAAGAACACACATTCAATGACTTTGTTGGATCCATGTGGTTTGTGAAATGAACAGACATGCAATGACTCTAGCTATGGTTAATTAAAAGAACACATATGCAATGACACTGGTGGATCCATATGTGGTTTGTGAAAAGAACACACATGCAATGAACTCTGGTGGAGACATATGTGGTTTGTGAGATGAACACACATGCTCATGTGGTTTGTGGAAAGAACACACATCCAATGACACTGGTGGATCCTTATGTGGTTTGTGAAAATAACACACATGCAATGACACTGGTGGATCAATATGTGGTTTGTGAAAAGAACACACATCCAACGACTCTAGTGGATCCTTGTGGTTAATGAAAAAACAGACATGCAATGACACTGGTGCATCCATATGTGTTTTGTGAAAAGAACACACGTGCAATGACTCTAGTTGTGGTTAATGAAAAGAACACACATGCAATGACATGGATGGATCCATAGGTGGTTTGTGAAATTAACACACATGCAATGACTCTAGGTGTGGTTAATGAAAAGATCACACATGCAATGACACTAGTGGATCCATGTGATTATGAAAAGAACACACATGCAATGAATCAAGCTATGGTTAATTAAAAGAACACACATGCAATGACACTAGTGGATCCATATGTGGTTTGTGAAAAGAACACACATGCAATAAACTCTGGTGCATCCATATGTGGTTTGTGAGAAGAACACACATGCCCATGTGGTTTGTGAAAATAACACACATGCAATGACACTAGTGGATCCATATGTGGTTTGTCAAAACAAAACAGATGAAATGAACTCTGGTGGATCCATATCTGGTTTGTGAAAAGAACACACATGCAATGACTCTAGTTGTGGTTAATGAAAAGAACACACATGCAATGACACTTGTGGATCCATATGTGGTTTGTGAAAAGAACACACATGCAATGACTCTAGTGGATTCATATGTGGTTTGTGAAAAGAACACACATGCAGTGACACTGGTGGATCCATATGTGGTTTGTGAAAAGAACACACATGAAATGAACTCTGGTGCATCCATATGTGGTTTATGAAAAGAACATACATGCAATGACTCTAGCTTTGGTTAGGGAAAAGAACACACATGCAATGACACTAGGGGATCCATATGTGGATAATGAAAACAACACACATGCAATGACACTGGTGGATCCATATGTGGTTGGTGAAAAGAACACACATGCAATGACACCGATGGATCCATATATGGTTTGTGAGAAGAACAAACATGAAATGACTCTAGATGTGGTTAATGAAAAAACAGACATGCAATGACACTGGTGGATCCATATGTGGTTTGTGAAAAGAACAGACATGCAATGATACTGGTGGATCCATGTGGTTTGTGAAAAGAATAGACATGCAATGACTCTAGCTATGGTTAATGAAAAGAACACACATGCAATGACACTAGCTGTGGTTAATGAAAAGAACAGACATAAAATGACACTGGTGGATCCATATGTGGTTTGTGAAAAGAACACACATGCAATGACTCTAGCTGTGGTTAATGAAAAGAACACACATCTAGTGACACTGGTGGATCCATTTGGTTTGTGAAAAGAACAGACATGCAATGACACTAGTGGATCCATATGTGGTTTGTGAAAAGAACACACATGCAATTACTCTAGCTGTGGATCCATATGTGGTCTATGAAAAGAACACACATCCTCATGTGGTTAATGAAAAGAATAGACATGCAATGACTCTGGTGGATCCATATGTGGTTTATGAAAAGAACACACATGGAATGACACTGGTGGATCCATATGTGGTTTCTAAAATGAACACACATCCAATGACTCTGGTGGTTCCATATGTGGTTTGTGAAAAGAACAGACATTCACTGACTCTAGCTGTGGTTCCTGAAAAGAACACACATGCAATGACACTGGTGGATCTATGTGTGGTTTGTGAAATGAATAGACATGCAATGACTCTAGTGGATCCATATGTGGTTTGTGAAAATAACAGACATGCAATGACTCTAACAATGGTTTGTGAAAAGAACAGGCAATACAATGACTCTGGTGGATCCATGTTTTGTTTGTGAAAGAACAGACATTCACTAACTCTAGTTGTGGTTCATGAGAAGAACACACATGCAATGACAGTGGTGGATCCATAGGTGGTTTGTGAAAAGAACACACTAGCAATGACTCTAGTTGTCGTTAATGAAAAGAACACACATGCAATGACACTGGTGGATCCATGTTGTTCGTGAAAAGAACAGACATGCAATGACTCTAGCTATGGTTAATGAAAAGAACTGATATGCAATGACTCTGGTGGATCCATATGTGGTTTGTGAAAACAACATACATGCAATGACTCTAGCTTTGGTCAATGAAAAGAACACACATGCAATGACACTAGTTGTGGTTAATGGAAAGAATAGACATAAAATGACACTGGTGGATCCATATGTGGTTTGTGAAAAGAACACACATGCAATGAATCTAGTTGTTGTTAATGAAAAAAACACACATGCAATGACACTGGTGGATCCATATGTGGTTTGTGAAAAGAACACACATGCAATGAAAGTGTTGGATCCATATGTGGTTTGTGAAAAGAACACACATGAAATGAACTCTTGTGGATCCATATGTGGTTTGTGAAAAGAACATACATGTAATGACTCTAGCTTTGGTTAATGAAAAGAACACACATGCAATGACACTAGGGGATCCATATGTGGTTAATGAAAAGAACATACATGCTATGACACTGGTGAATCCATATGTGGTTGGTGAAAAGAACACACATGCAATGACACAGGTGGATCCATATGTGGTTTGTGAGAAGAACAAACATGCAATGACTCTAGTTGTGGTTTATTAAAAGAACTCAGATTCCCCGCAAAAAAAGAACACACATGCAATGATACTGGTGGATCCATGTTGTTTGTGAAAAGAACAGACACGCAATGACTCTAGCTGTGGTTAATGAAAAGAACACACATGCAATGACACTAGCTCTGGTTAATGAAAAGAACACACATGCAATGACACTGGTGGATCCATATGTGGTTTGTGAAAGGAACACACATGCAATGACTCTAGCTGTGGTTAATGAAAAGAACACACATCTAGTGACACTGGTGGATCCATGTGGTTTGTGAAAAGAATAGACATGCAATGACACTAGTGGATCCATATGTGGTTTGTGAAAAGAACACACATGCAATGACTCTAGCTGTGGATCCATATGTGGTCTATGAAAAGAACACACATGCTCATGTGGTTAATGAAAAGAACATACATGCAATGACTCTTGTGGATCCATATGTGGTCTATGAAAAGAACACACATGCAATGATACTGGTGGAACCATATGTGGTTTGTCAAAAGAACACACATGCAATGACTCTAGCTGTGGTTAATGAAAAGAACACACATGCAATGACACTAGCTGTGGTTAATGAAAAGAACAGACATAAAATGACACTGGTGGATCCATATGTGGTTTGTGAAAAGAACACACATGTAATGACTCTAGCTATGGTTAATGAAAATAACACACAGCCAGTGACATTGGTGGATCCATGTGGTTTGTGAAACAAACAGACATGCAATGACACTGGTGGATCCATATGTGGTTTATGAAAAGAACACACATGCAATTACTCTAGCTGTGGATCCATATGTGGTCTATGAAAAGAACACACATGCTCATGTGGTTAATGAAAATAATAGACAAGCAATGACTCTGGTGGATCCATATGTGGTCTATGAAAAGAACACACATGTAATGACACTGGTGGATCCATATGTGGTTTCTGAAATGAACACACATCCAATGACTCTGGTGGCTCCATATGTGGTTTGTGAAAAGAACAGACATTCACTGACTCTAGCTGTGCTTCTTGAAAAGAACACACATGCAATGACACTGGTGGATCCATGTGTGGTTTGTGAAAAGAACAGGCATGCAATGACTCTAGTGTATCCGTATGTGGTTTGTGAAAATAACAGACATGCAATGACTCTAACAATCGTTTGTGAAAAGAACAGGCAATACAATGACTCTGGTGGATCCATGTTTTGTTTGTGAAAGAACAGACATTCACTAACTCTAGTTGTGGTTCATGAGAAGAACACACATGCAATGACAGTGGTGGATCCATAGGTGGTTTGTGAAAAGAACACACTAGCAATGACTCTAGTTGTCGTTAATGAAAAGAACACACATGCAATGACACTGGTGGATCCATGTTGTTCGTGAAAAGAACAGACATGCAATGACTCTAGCTATGGTTAATGAAAAGAACTGATATGCAATGACTCTGGTGGATCCATATGTGGTTTGTGAAAACAACATACATGCAATGACTCTAGCTTTGGTTAATGAAAAGAACACACATGCAATGACACTAGGGGATCCATATGTGGTTAATGAAAATAACACACATGCAATGACACTGGTGGATCCATATGTGGTTTGTGAAAAGAACACACATGCAATGACTCTAGCTGTGGATCCATATGTGGTCTATGAAAAGAACACACATGCTCATGTGGTTAATGAAAAGAACATACATGCAATGACTCTTGTGGATCCATATGTGGTCTATGAAAAGAACACACATGCAATGATACTGGTGGAACCATATGTGGTTTGTCAAAAGAACACACATGCAATGACTCTAGCTGTGGTTAATGAAAAGAACACACATGCAATGACACTAGCTGTGGTTAATGAAAAGAACAGACATAAAATGACACTGGTGGATCCATATGTGGTTTGTGAAAAGAACACACATGTAATGACTCTAGCTATGGTTAATGAAAATAACACACAGCCAGTGACATTGGTGGATCCATGTGGTTTGTGAAACAAACAGACATGCAATGACACTGGTGGATCCATATGTGGTTTATGAAAAGAACACACATGCAATTACTCTAGTTGTGGATCCATATGTGGTCTATGAAAAGAACACACATGCTCATGTGGTTAATGAAAACAATAGACAAACAATGACTCTGGTGGATCCATATGTGGTCTATGAAAAGAACACACATGTAATGACACTGGTGGATCCATATGTGGTTTCTGAAATGAACACACATCCAATGACTCTGGTGGCTCCATATGTGGTTTGTGAAAAGAACAGACATTCACTGACTGTAGCTGTGCTTCTTGAAAAGAACACACATGGAATGACACTGGTGGATCCATGTGTGGTTTGTGAAAAGAATAGGCATGCAATGACTCTAGTGTATCCATATGTGGTTTGTGTAAATAACAGACATGCAATGACTCTATCAATGGTTTGTGAAAAGAACAGGCAATACAATGACTCTGGTGGATCCATGTTTTGTTTGTGAAAGAACAGACATTCACTAACTCTAGTTGTGGTTCATGAGAAGAACACACATGCAATGACAGTGGTGGATCCATAGGTGGTTTGTGAAAAGAACACACTAGCAATGACTCTAGTTGTGGTTAATGAAAAGAACACACATGCAATGACACTGGTGGATCCATGTGGTTTGTGAAAAGAACAGACATTCACTGACTCTAGCTGTGGTTCTTGAAAAGAACACACATGCAATGACACTGGTGGATCTATGTGTGGTTTGTGAAATGAATAGACATGCAATGAATCTAGTGGATCCATATGTGGTTTGTGAAAATAACAGACATGCAATGACTCTAACAATGGTTTGTGAAAAGAAAAGGCAATACAATGACTCTGGTGGATCCATGTTTTGTTTGTGAAAGAACAGACATTCACTAACTCTAGTTGTGGTTCATGAGAAGAACCCACATACAATGACAGTGGTGGATCCATAGGTGGTTTGTGAAAAGAACACACTAGCAATGTCTCTAGTTGTGGTTAATGAAAAGAACACACATGCAATGACACTGGTGGATCCATTCGGTTTGTGAAAACAATAGACATGCAATGACTCTACCTATGGTTAATGAAAAGAACTGATATGCAATGACTCTAGTGGATCCATATGTGGTTTGTGAAAACAACATACATGCAATGACTCTAGCTTTGGTTAATGAAAAGAACACACATGCAATGACACTAGGGGATCCATATGTGGTTAATGAAAAGAACACACATGCAATGACACTGGTGGATCCATATGTGGTTTGTGAAAAGAACAGACATGCAATGAATCTAGTTGTTGTTAATGAAAAGAACACACATGCAATGACACTGGTGGATCCATATGTGGTTTGTCAAAATAACACACATGTAATGACTCTGATGGATCCATATGTGGTTTGTGAAAAGAACACACATGCAATGAAACTGGTGGATCCACATGTGGTTTGTGAAAAGAACACACATGAAATGAACACTAGGGGATCCATATGTGGTTAATGAAAAGAACACACATGCAATGATACTGGTGGATCCATGTGGTTTGTGAAAAGAACAGACATGCAATGACTCTAGCTATGGTTAATGAAAAGAACACACATGCAATGACACTAGCTGTGGTTAATGAAAAGAACAGACATAAAATGACACTGGTGGATCCATATGTGGTTTGTGAAAAGAACACACATGCAATGACTCTAGCTATGGTTAATGAAAAGAACACACATCTAGTGACACTGGTGGATCCATTTGGTTTGTGAAAAGAACAGACATGCAATGACACTGGTGGATCCATATGTGGTTTGTGAAAAGAACACACATGCAATTACTCTAGCTGTGGATCCATATGTGGTATATGAAAAGAACACACATGCTCATGTGGTTAATGAAAAGAATAGACATGCAATGACTCTGGTGGATCCATATGTGGTTTATGAAAAGAACACACATGCAATGACACTAGTGGATCCATATGTGGTTTCTGAAATGAACACACATCCAATGACTCTGGTGGTTCCCTATGTGGTTTGTGAAAAAACAGACATTCACTAACTCTAGCTGTGGTTCTTGAAAAGAACACACATGCAATGACACTGGTGGATCCATGTGTGGTTTGTGAAAAGAACAGACATGCAAAGACTCTAGTGGATCCATTGTGGTTTGTGAAAATAACAGACATGCAATGACTCTAACTATAGTTTGTGAAAAGAACATGCAATACAATGACTCTGGTGGATCCATGTTTGGTTTGTGAAAGAACAGACATTCACTAACTCTAGTTGTGGTTCATGAGAAGAACACACATGCAATGACAGTGGTGGATCCATAGGTGGTTTGTGAAAAGAACACACTAGCAATGACTCTAGTTGTGGTTAATGAAAAGAACACACATGCAATGACACTTGTGGATCCATGTGGTTTGTGAAAAGAACAGACGTGCAATGACTCTAGTTGTGGTTCATGAAAAGAACTGATATGCAATGACTCTGGTGGACCCATATGTGGTTTGTGAAAACAACATACATGCAATGACTCTAGCTTTGGTTAATGAAAAGAACACACATGCAATGACACTAGGGGATCCATATGTGGTTAATGAAAAGAACACACCTGCAATGACACTGGTGGATCCATATGTGGTTTGTGAAAATAACACACATGCAATGACTCTAGTTGTTGTTAATGAAAAGAACACACATGCAATGATACTGGTGGAACCATATGTGGTTTGTCAAAAAAACACACATGAAATGACTCTAGCTGTGGTTAATGAAAAGAACACACATGCAATGACACTACCTGTGGTTAATGAAAAGAACAGACATAAAAGGACACTAGTGGATCCATATGTCATTTGTGAAAAGAACACACATGCAATGACTCTAGTTGTGGTTAATGAAAATAACACATAGCCAGTGACACTAGTGGATCCATGTGGTTTGTGAAAAAAACATACATGCAATGACACTGGTGGATCCATATGTGGTTTATGAAAAGAACACACATGCAATTACTCTAGCTATGGATCCATATGTGGTCTATGAAAAGAACACACATGCTCATGTGGTTAATGAAAAGAATAGACATGCAATGACTCTGGTGGATCCATATGTGGTCTATGAAAAGAACACACATGCTCATGTGGTTAATGAAAAGAATAGACATGCAATGACTCTGGTGGATCCATATGTGGTCTATGAAAAGAACACACATGGAATGACACTGGTGGATCCATATGTGGTTTGTGAAAAGAACACACATGCAATTACTCTAGCTGTGGATCCATATGTGGTATATGAAAAGAACACACATGCTCGTGTGGTTAATGAAAAGAATAGACATGCAATGACTCTGGTGGATCCATATGTGGTTTATGAAAAGAACACACATGCAATGACACTAGTGGATCCATATGTGGTTTCTGAAATGAACACACATCCAATGACTCTGGTGGTTCCCTATGTGGTTTGTGAAAAAATAGACATTCACTAACTCTAGCTGTGGTTCTTGAAAAGAACACACATGCAATGACACTGGTGGATCCATGTGTGGTTTGTGAAAAGAACAGACATGCAATGACTCTAGTGGATCCATTGTGGTTTGTGAAAATAACAGACATGCAATGACTCTAACTATAGTTTGTGAAAAGAACATGCAATACAATGACTCTGGTGGATCCATGTTTGGTTTGTGAAAGAACAGACATTCACTAACTCTAGTTGTGGTTCATGAGAAGAACACACATGCAATGACAGTGGTGGATCCATAGGTGGTTTGTGAAAAGAACACACTAGCAATGACTCTAGTTGTGGTTAATGAAAAGAACACACATGCAATGACACTTGTGGATCCATGTGGTTTGTGAAAAGAACAGACGTGCAATGACTCTAGTTGTGGTTCATGAAAAGAACTGATATGCAATGACTCTGGTGGACCCATATGTGGTTTGTGAAAACAACATACATGCAATGACTCTAGCTTTGGTTAATGAAAAGAACACACATGCAATGACACTAGGGGATCCATATGTGGTTAATGAAAAGAACACACCTGCAATGACACTGGTGGATCCATATGTGGTTTGTGAAAATAACACACATGCAATGACTCTAGTTGTTGTTAATGAAAAGAACACACATGCAATGATACTGGTGGAACCATATGTGGTTTGTCAAAAAAACACACATGAAATGACTCTAGCTGTGGTTAATGAAAAGAACACACATGCAATGACACTACCTGTGGTTAATGAAAAGAACAGACATAAAAGGACACTAGTGGATCCATATGTCGTTTGTGAAAAGAACACACATGCAATGACTCTATTTGTGGTTAATGAAAAGAACACACATGCAATGACACTTGTGGATCCATGTGGTTTGTGAAAAGAACAGACGTGCAATGACTCTAGCTGTGGTTCATGAAAAGAACTGATATGCAATGACTCTGGTGGATCCATATGTGGTTTGTGAAAACAACATACATGCAATGACTCTAGCTTTGGTTAATGAAAAGAACACACATGCAATGACACTAGGGGATCCATATGTGGTTAATGAAAATAACACACATGCAATGACACTGGTGGATCCATATGTGGTTTGTGAAAAGAACAGACATGCAATGAATCTAGTTGTTGTTAATGAAAAGAACACACATGCAATGACACTGGTGGATCCATATGTGGTTTGTCAAAATAACACACATGTAATGACTCTGATGGATCCATATGTGGTTTGTGAAAAGAACACACATGCAATGAAACTGGTGGATCCACATGTGGTTTGTGAAAAGAACACACATGAAATGAACACTAGGGGATCCATATGTGGTTAATGAAAAGAACACACATGCAATGATACTGGTGGATCCATGTGGTTTGTGAAAAGAACAGACATGCAATGACTCTAGCTATGGTTAATGAAAAGAACACACATGCAATGACACTAGCTGTGGTTAATGAAAAGAACAGACATAAAATGACACTGGTGGATCCATATGTGGTTTGTGAAAAGAACACACATGCAATGACTCTAGCTATGGTTAATGAAAAGAACACACATCTAGTGACACTGGTGGATCCATTTGGTTTGTGAAAAGAACAGACATGCAATGACACTGGTGGATCCATATGTGGTTTGTGAAAAGAACACACATGCAATTACTCTAGCTGTGGATCCATATGTGGTATATGAAAAGAACACACATGCTCATGTGGTTAATGAAAAGAATAGACATGCAATGACTCTGGTGGATCCATATGTGGTTTATGAAAAGAACACACATGCAATGACACTAGTGGATCCATATGTGGTTTCTGAAATGAACACACATCCAATGACTCTGGTGGTTCCCTATGTGGTTTGTGAAAAAACAGACATTCACTAACTCTAGCTGTGGTTCTTGAAAAGAACACACATGCAATGACACTGGTGGATCCATGTGTGGTTTGTGAAAAGAACAGACATGCAAAGACTCTAGTGGATCCATTGTGGTTTGTGAAAATAACAGACATGCAATGACTCTAACTATAGTTTGTGAAAAGAACATGCAATACAATGACTCTGGTGGATCCATGTTTGGTTTGTGAAAGAACAGACATTCACTAACTCTAGTTGTGGTTCATGAGAAGAACACACATGCAATGACAGTGGTGGATCCATAGGTGGTTTGTGAAAAGAACACACTAGCAATGACTCTAGTTGTGGTTAATGAAAAGAACACACATGCAATGACACTTGTGGATCCATGTGGTTTGTGAAAAGAACAGACGTGCAATGACTCTAGTTGTGGTTCATGAAAAGAACTGATATGCAATGACTCTGGTGGACCCATATGTGGTTTGTGAAAACAACATACATGCAATGACTCTAGCTTTGGTTAATGAAAAGAACACACATGCAATGACACTAGGGGATCCATATGTGGTTAATGAAAAGAACACACCTGCAATGACACTGGTGGATCCATATGTGGTTTGTGAAAATAACACACATGCAATGACTCTAGTTGTTGTTAATGAAAAGAACACACATGCAATGATACTGGTGGAACCATATGTGGTTTGTCAAAAAAACACACATGAAATGACTCTAGCTGTGGTTAATGAAAAGAACACACATGCAATGACACTACCTGTGGTTAATGAAAAGAACAGACATAAAAGGACACTAGTGGATCCATATGTCATTTGTGAAAAGAACACACATGCAATGACTCTAGTTGTGGTTAATGAAAATAACACATAGCCAGTGACACTAGTGGATCCATGTGGTTTGTGAAAAAAACATACATGCAATGACACTGGTGGATCCATATGTGGTTTATGAAAAGAACACACATGCAATTACTCTAGCTATGGATCCATATGTGGTCTATGAAAAGAACACACATGCTCATGTGGTTAATGAAAAGAATAGACATGCAATGACTCTGGTGGATCCATATGTGGTCTATGAAAAGAACACACATGCTCATGTGGTTAATGAAAAGAATAGACATGCAATGACTCTGGTGGATCCATATGTGGTCTATGAAAAGAACACACATGGAATGACACTGGTGGATCCATATGTGGTTTGTGAAAAGAACACACATGCAATTACTCTAGCTGTGGATCCATATGTGGTATATGAAAAGAACACACATGCTCATGTGGTTAATGAAAAGAATAGACATGCAATGACTCTGGTGGATCCATATGTGGTTTATGAAAAGAACACACATGCAATGACACTAGTGGATCCATATGTGGTTTCTGAAATGAACACACATCCAATGACTCTGGTGGTTCCCTATGTGGTTTGTGAAAAAATAGACATTCACTAACTCTAGCTGTGGTTCTTGAAAAGAACACACATGCAATGACACTGGTGGATCCATGTGTGGTTTGTGAAAAGAACAGACATGCAATGACTCTAGTGGATCCATTGTGGTTTGTGAAAATAACAGACATGCAATGACTCTAACTATAGTTTGTGAAAAGAACATGCAATACAATGACTCTGGTGGATCCATGTTTGGTTTGTGAAAGAACAGACATTCACTAACTCTAGTTGTGGTTCATGAGAAGAACACACATGCAATGACAGTGGTGGATCCATAGGTGGTTTGTGAAAAGAACACACTAGCAATGACTCTAGTTGTGGTTAATGAAAAGAACACACATGCAATGACACTTGTGGATCCATGTGGTTTGTGAAAAGAACAGACGTGCAATGACTCTAGTTGTGGT
>OU342741.1:392770568-392956617 GCA_910589775.1 Avena eriantha
AAAAGAACACACATGCAATGACACTGGTGGATCCATGTGTGGTCTCTAAAGATAACACACATGCAATGACTCTGGTTGTTGTTAGTAAAACGAGCACACATGCAATGACACTGGTGGATCCATAGGTGGATTGTGAAAAGAGCACACATGCAATGACACTGGTGGATCCATATGTGGTATGTGAAAAGGAAACACATGCAATGACTCTGGTTGTTGTTAGTAAAATGAATACACTTGCAATGACACTGGTGGATCCATGTGTGGTCTCTGAAGAGAACACACATTTAAATGACACTGGTGGATCCATAGGCGGATTGTGAAAAGAGATTTGCCCTCTCTCTCGGTCACAAATCTCACAAAAGCCCAAACGTGTGGACATCCCAAACATGTGCTCACTTTGGGTGCTATGCCCTGATTGGCGGACACAGATGTCACGCGGGTCGTCTCCACCAACCGTCTATCCTATGTGATCCAACGGGCAGGATAACCCCTCCCTTCTCCACTTTTTTTATGCATGGTCAATCCATGCCACCTCTCTATCTGTGCCACCAATACTTTACATCCATAAACAAGTGAAAATCCATGTATCTAACTAAAATAAATAAAATAAATGATCATATTTCGAAGAAGCCATCGTCTTCGTCTTCCGGTTCATCCTCATCTTCGTCAATGCCATGGTCCCTGCCATCACCGCCGTCGGTGTCCTCCTCTGACGACTCGACACCGCCCCCTTCGTTGAATACGCGTGTTATCTCCTCGTCGGAGTCCTCCTCCTCCTCTTTGTAGTCCCATGGGTCCAGGTCACTCTCCTCCGCTTCTGCCTCCGACTGATCGATGAACGCCTCCTCGGTGGCCGAGTCGGACTCGTCCAAATAGCTATCTCCTCTCTTCTTCCTAGTCATCTTATCATTCCTCTTCTTGTCCATACTCGGCGGTGCAACACGCGTCCCCCATCCTGGCTGCTGCTTTGCGCTCGTACGACGCTCTAGGTACCCCATGCTCCTCCTGCGCGGCCTGTACGAGCTTCGACGTCGCGGTGTCCTCGAGTGCCGATGTCGATGGATCCTGGCACGGTCGGAAACGACGTGCTACCTCAGTAGGCGACTCGCGAGCGCGAATGATGCAACGAAGAGCCGGGGACGCAGGACGGTCAGTTGACGGCTTGGACCTGCCATTGCCACGGCGAGGGGGCATCATGCTCGAGGTAGTTGCTCTGAATGGTCGATGGCGGGTACACAGAGTGGGGTACCGATCTGATCAAGGATGAGCATCGGTTTCATGCGTCGTGTCCACGCATGCATTTTTCGATTATGAAAAAAGAAGAAGAAAGAAGTAATATATCGTGTACTAAACATAATTTGATCACAACAAAAGTGGCATAGCGTATTCTAGACTCGTAAATATCCCGTGCGTTCCTATCACGTGGAGTTCGACGGAGTTTGATGTGCCGATGTGATCGTGCAGCAGTTGCGCGCGTCATTTCCCCATCAACACGTGACACACGCACGCGGGATGTGCGCGCTGATTCCCGTGATGACCACCTGGCTCGCACTCCCCTTATTATATACTGGATTTTGGGTGGCACCGAAGACCATTGAAGTGTCCATCGCAATAAAGACAAGTCCGATCGATTCCCTACCCCTGCCTCCCTAGATTCTTTGAGAAGGTAGACCGTACACGGTGGTATTGTATAATAGTACTAGTACTACTTGACTACGACATGTACTCTTTGACTCTTCTCCCACACTAATCACTATCTCCTTCCTCCTGCCACCGCCACCCTCACCCTGCAAGCCATGGCTCCACTGAGGAGGGGGAGAGGCCAGTCGACGATCCTCGCAGAGAAAAGGGAGAGAAATCGCCGTGAGGCACTTCTTGCTCTACCAGCCTCTCAATCCCACCCTCTCATCGAGGCCTAATCTCCCCCGAAAATGGTGCCGAATGTTCTAGCAGGCGAGGGCTCCTCCGGTACGGTCTTCTTGTTCTACTTCTTCTCCATCTCCCTCTCCATCATGATATTATTCAGCTTCTTCTTGTTTTTCTTCTTCTTCTACGTATTACAGGCCGGCCGTGGAGCCCGAATCCACCACGACGGAGGCGTTGCAGGCCCCGTTCGGCCCTATTCCATGTCTCAGCGAGGTAGCAAATCTCCACACTGTTATTTCTCCGAGGTAGCAAATCATGTCCGCCCCGCATTGGTTTTTCTTCATCTTTTGCGAGTTGTATTAGTTTTCATGAATATGACTGGATCTCTTGGTATTTCCTTAATACCGCTGTTCATAGATTCGCTATGCATTTTGTGTGATTAGGATTAGTTTATCGTGGTCATGAATAGATCTCTAGGTCCATTTTTTAACACTGCGACCAATAGATTCAACGAGGATTTTTTTTATCTGTATTAGTATTCACTTGGGACCTTGAGTGTAATTATAGAATTCCAATTTCAATTAACATGAACGATGCAGTGATCGAAGGCCGAGTACCATGACAAGGTGGTCGCGATCAGTTCCAAGATTGTCAATGAACATGAGCTTGCACACTCCCTCACCCAAGCTAATGAGAGCCTACGCAAGCAATTATCTATGAAGAAGGAGATCTCGCTAGATTTTGCACGTGACATCGTTAGGCTGCAGAAAGTGCTCGACCAGAACTTGAACAGGCAAGAACAGGCCATCAAGATAATCAACGAGCTCACAGAGGAGAAGAAGAATCTCGTGGAAAGGTGCATTCTCCTGTAGGATGAAGTCAGCGGGGCACTTAGAGGACGCGTCGAGGACACCAAGGCTACCATCCGAGCCTACCATGATAGGAACCGTTGCCTGGATGCAGTCAAGGAGATGAAGGCATACATGAGCAGAGGGATCACCGTACTCCAGGGTGTTCGGAAAGAGAACGAGGAGCTAAGGGCATGTCTGGAGGCGTATCGGAGTAATGCCCAAGTCTGATTCCCGTTAGCGGGGACACGAATATCGGTTCATCCTCCACTCCTTTTGTAATGTTTAGGGTTCAAGGAGCAATGCCCAAGTCTGCTTCCCATTATAGGGTGCAATAAGAATCCTAGGGCAACTCCTTATCTATCTGGACATGTGTAGGTGTTCATGTTCATGAATGGACACCATGTGCTCTTTCCATTATGTATCTGGACATGGGTTTCTGCATTATGAGTTTGCAACTCTCCCACTACTATTTGGTGATATTGGGAAAAACCCACAGCACACTAAACTGCAGACAAATATTATTTGTCTTTGAAATTGAAATTGTGATAGTGCCACTAGTCGATTCATAAAATGTTGATTAGTCCTAGATTGCTTCTTCCTTGAAATTATGACAGTGCCACTAGTCGATTCAGTTAATGATGGAAACTTACCAGCTTGTCCTAGTGAACTGAACAAACCATACTATGTATTTTTGTTGTAGGGAAAGAGGCGAAAGATCGACCAGGACCTGGAGACCTGGCTAAATGACAAGATAGCAATCCAAAGGGAGAAGCAGAATTCCCAGAAACTGGCCTTTCACCAACTACGCGCTGAACTCGCGGTCCTTTCTGACAAGTGCCAGAAACTGAAGGAGTTAAACGTCGGCTGGGCGAAGCTACATAGTGAAGGTCGCACCTCGGCTAGGAAGCAGACGGAGATCATGAAAGGGATCTTGAAGGAAAATCGTATGGCTATGGACCAACTTCTCCAATCCGTGATGGAGCGCTGGAACCTACAGCTGAAGCACGACATAGTACTGAAAGGAGCTGGCCAATCTTAGGGAGGAAAACAGGCAGCTCCGGGCTAGGCTCGCTTGAACACAACATATGTCTATTTAGTACTGAACTGCCTGGTTTATCCTCTACAGTTGTGATTTTGTAAGCGTGAACTTAACTCTATGCACGATATGTGTGTTCGTCTGAAATTAGTTTGCTCGAGGATTGAGTTTGGCTTAGTTAGGAAACCGCAACTGCAAGTCTTACAGTTAACTAGTTTCAGGCATTGGCACAACATAAATTATTCATCTCGAATTTCCTTTATCCTCTATAGTCTGACCTTGTTCACCCTCGCACGCCTTCTTCATTTCCTTCAACAGATCCGCAATGCAGTACTCTATCTTATTCTTGTCTTCCTGAGCTGATCACTCTCCTTTTCTGCATTATGAATCAGCAACGTGTGACTATCCTGAAGCTTCTTTGCAGTTCCAAGAACCGAGCTCCCATTGATTCCGTCAGTTAGCTCTGACTGCAAATTCTCGATTTCTTGTTCCAGCTCCTTATTTCGTATCGACAGCTTGTAATTTTTTTCAGCTGCATCACTTACATCAGTAAATCTCCCCGACCTTTCCAACTCATACATCTCCCATAACTGTGCCAAACATTTCTTAAGTGCATCTGGCCACTCAAAATCCACCCACTCTACTTCTTTACACACCGGGCCAACCTAAAAAGACACACACTATAGTGTTATGAACATGCACGATACATTTTACTTCATGTCACAGTTGCACATAATGTAAACAAACCTGATTTGTACAACCCAAAAACCTTCTCCCAGTGTTACTGCCTTCGAATGCAACATATCTCCTCAGTTTTAGCCCATGGTCACATGGCACTTCTCCATCGAGATCTAGGCCCTCCCATTCGGAGTCGTAGATCATCTGTGGTACCTATAGGTAAATGCAAAGATGAAATTAAACAATATTGTGTGCACATATGGAGCTCAGGTCAAGAGATTTACCATTGCCTAACCCTAGCCCGAGAAAACAGAGGAACTCACATCATGGAAGGAATACTCGATGTCGGAGAGAAGGTTGTCGCTGCTCGATTGGTTTTCCTCGATGTTCAAGGATAGCATGGCGAATGCGTCGTTGTAGGCGATGGTGTCGGCTTTGGCGTTGGTGAGCGAGAGAGAGAGAGAGAAGCCCTTCTACCGCTGCAACAATGACTAAATTGGCATGTTACAATAGTTTAATGTATACCATGCCCGTTCCCTGGATTATTGTCTCCTGCCTAATATGGATTCTCTTCACACATTCTCATTTCAAATATTACACATGCACTCCCTCCATCCCAATTTCATTGCCTAACGAAAACATACTAGTATATTACATCATCTAAAGAAACAAAATCATGTCAACTAAAAGGTACTTATGCATCACTTCTTCAGTCATGGTTTCAAAAAACATTACATTACAATCTCTCAACAAACATAATCACATCATGGTTTCACAAAACATCACATTAAAATCTCTCAACAAACGTAATCACAGAAACAAGTATATTACATCAACTCAAGAAACAAAATCATGTTGACTACAAGGTACTTACACATCACGTGTCCTGTCATGGTTTCGAAAAACATTACATTACAATCTCTCAACAAACAAAATAACAGAAACAAGTATAGTACATCATCTCAAGAAACACAATCATGTCAACTACAATGTATTTATGCATCACTTGTCCAGTCATGGTTTCACAAAACATTACATTACAATGTCCCAACAAACATAATAACAGAAACAAGTACGGTACGTCATCTTAAGAAACATAATCATGTCAACTACAATGTACTTATGTCTTATTACAACAACGATGGTTTCAGTGAGTGACATGTCCGAAAATCTCAACAGCTCGCATGGCATTATATCGCAATCTCTCAACAAACATAATCATAGAAACACGCTCTAAATGCAACAACAGTCAATATTACAAATACAGGCAGGGGAACCCCGCGGTCCATATGACAAGTCTAGGGTAGCAGCTCTCATTAGATCTCATCAACGTCGACCACCTCATTATGTTCAGCCACTATAGGGGCATCTACATCCACTATAACCTGTTCAACAACATCAGAAATGGTACCAAGGAAGAACACCTTTCTGGTTTGCTTCTTTCATTGCATAATCTGCATAAGATCTTCAGTATCCAAAACATCTATGAATTGCTGCTTCTTATGATGCCACCACAAGATTTTTGCCATCTGCTTAGGGCCAATACTGATTTCCTTACATACCATCTCTCTCATTTCATCAAGAGTTATGTTTTTGGAATCGACAGTGATCTCCATAGTACATGACGAAATTGGCTTATTAACTCCCTCATCAAGTTTTTCCATGTATGAATCTACCTCTATGCGTATACTGAACTTATCTAGATCAGCATCTATTGGTCCGTATTCTCTAGGAGCAGAAGCTCTGGCAGCAAGATCCCCAGCATCTGCATACATATCATCAATCATCGCTTCAACTTTCACCTTACGATCAGCTGCACAACACTCCCAAACCATCTGAAGCTCATGGTAGTGCTCAATTTGTTGATAGGTATCATTCATGTTGCGCCACACCAATTTTTTCCTCTGTCTAGAACCCCAGGGAATTCTAGCGGCAAGCATATCTACCAGCTGCGAAACAGGCACAACCTCTTTGCAATTCACAAGCAGATGCACATCTTGCCCGAACACAACCCTCTCGCAACCAAAATCAAGTTTTGAAGTGTCCTGCCGAACATGAACTGTGAACTCATATAGGTCCCTTGTATCAAAGCTGTGCCTAATTTGATTAAAAAGGGGAACATTTAAGTTCATTCGATTCTATTATGCCGTAACTAATCTACTTGCAAGATAAGGCACAGATAAGAAAAATTCACCTCTCGCTCTTCTCTCGGGTTTTTTTCTTTGAGATCTGGGTGCTACATCCGCCCACCAGAGCCGAACAATCCGCCGTCGGCCTTGCTTTTCTCTACAACCCACTGCTCGTAGGTACCTTGGGAGCAGAATCCTTGCTGGCCTCCTCGCGAACCGGGGCTGAAGTCCTCGCCGATGCTATGCGTTGAGCCCCAGACTTGGGCCCCGACGGACCCGAATCAGTCAGCGACATAGCTACAACCTTCGCCTTGCAAGACATGTTGGGCCGCCGCCGTCGGATTCAATGTCGGGGGAGGGAGAACAAAGGTCCTCCGCTGCCGGCAGATTTAGGGTCGGGGAAGGGAAGAAAAGGGACCGTCGCCGCCGCAACAAGATTTAGTGTCGAGAGTTAGGAAATTACAGTAATGGATTTGCCCCTATGACACGTGTAGGGTGGCTAAGAAGAGTGACCGGCGAAGAAGGGGCACATCAGGAACTAGTGTAACGGAATATCCTAACTTAACGGGTGCGATTTGAAAATATTGGATTTGGCCATCATTCAATCGAAAGACCCCTCTCAGCAATTGGCGCCCCAAATTTTCGAATCACGGTGAAAAAAATCAGGTTGGGTACCGCGTTGCCTGGGCGACCCAACTTTCGGGCCACAAAATGATATTCTCGTCCAAGTGGGTGTGGTGATGAAAAATCTTTCAAACTGGTGATACAATGCATGTTCAGTTGAATCCTAGCATACTGCTAGGGTTTCTAGATATTGTTGGACACCACATGCTAGAGTGGCATCGTTGCTTGTGTTCTTTTAGAATAACACAATGATGCACACTGACACAAACACACACATCCAAGTGGGTGTGGTGATGCAACATCTTTCAAACTGGTGATACAATGCATGTTGCAGTTGAATCCTAGCATGCTGCTAGGGTTCCTAGACATGGTTGGACACCACATGCTAGAGTGGCATCATTGCATATGTTGTTTTCCAAAACCACAATGGTGCAATCTAATACACACACATCCAATGACTCTAGTGGATCCATGTGGTTAATGAAAAGAACACATATGCAATGACATAGAGTGGATCCACGTAGTTTAGGAAAAGAACACACATGCAATGGCATCTTGTGGATCCATGTGGTTCATGAAAAGAACACACATGCAATGACTCTAGTGGATCCATGTGTTGTAGGAAAAGAACACACATGCAATGGCATCTACTAGATCCATGTGGTTTATGAAAAGAACAGACATGCAATGACATCTACTGGATCCATGTGGTTTATGAAAAGGACACACATGCAATGGCATGCACTGGATCCATGTGGTTTATGAAAAGGACACACATGCAATGACATGCACTTGAATCCCATCATGCTGCTAGGGTTCCTGGACATGGTTGGACACTACATGACGGAGTTGCATCATTACATGTGTTATTTTCCAAAACCACAATGATGCACACTAACACACACACACACACATCCAAGTGGGTGTGGTGATGCAGCATCTTTCAAACTGGTGATACAATCCATGTTGTAGTTGAATCCCAGCATGCTACTAGGGGTCCAGGACAAGGTTGGACACCACATGTTGGAGTGTCATCATTGCATGTGTTCTTTTCCAAAAACACAATGATGCATAGTGACACACACATCCAAGTTGGTGTGTTGATCCATCATCTTTCATACTGGTGATACAATGCATGTTGTAGTTGAATCCCAACATGCTACTAGGGTTCCTAGACATGGTTCGACACCACATGCTGGAGTGACATCATTGCATGTGTTCTTTTCCAAAACCACAATGATGCACACTGATACACACACACATCCAATGACTCTAGTGGATCCATGTGGTTTATGAAAAGAAAACACATGGAATGACATATAGTGGATTCATGAGGTTTAGGAAAAGAACACACATGCAATGACATCTAGTGGATCCATGTGGTTTATGAAAATAACACACATGCAATGACTCTATTGGATAGATGTGGTTTAGGAAAAGATCACACATGCAATGACATCTACTGGATCCATGTGGTTTATGAAAAGAACACACAAGCAATGATATCTATTGGATCCATGTGGTTTATGAAAAGAACACACATGACATGACATCTACTGGATCCATGTGTTTTATGAATAGGACACACATGCAATGACATGCAGTTGAATCCAATCATGCTGCTAGGATTCCTAGACATGGTTGGACACCACATGCTGGAGTGGCATCATTGCATGTGTTCTTTTCCAAAACCACAACGATGCACACTGATACACACACATCCAAGTGGGTGTGGTGATGCAACATATTTCATACTACTGATACAATTCATGTTGTAGTTGAATCCTAGCATGCTGCTAGGATTCATGTACATGGTTGGACACCACATGATGAGTGGCATCATTACATGTCTTCTTTTCCAAAACCACAATGATGCACACTAACACACACACACAGACACACACACACACACACATCCAAGTGGGTGTGGTGATGCAGCATCTTTCAAACTGGTGATACAATGCATGTTGTAGGTGAATCCCAGCATGTTGCTAGTGTTCCTGGACATGGTTGGACACCACATGTTGGAGTGTCATTATTGCATGTGTTCTTTTCCAAAAAATACAATTTTGCAGACTGACACACACACCTCCAATGACTCTAGTGTATCCATGTGGTTCATGAAAAGAACACACATGCAATGACATATAGTGGATCCATGTGGTTTAGAACAAAACACGTGCAATGACATCTAGTGGATCCATGTGGTTTATGAAACTAACACACATGCAATGACTGTAGTGGATCGCGTGGTTTAGGAAAAGAACACACATGCAATGACATCTACTGGATCCATGTGGTTTATGAAAAGGACACACAAGCAATGACATGCAGTTGAATCCCATCATGCTGCTAGGGTTCCTGGACATGGTTGGACACCACATGCTGGAGTGGCATCATTGCATGTGTTATTTTCCAAAACAACAATGATGCAAACTCATACACACACATCCAAGTGGGTGTGGTGATGCAACATCTTTCATACTTGTGATACAATGTATGTTGCAGTTGAATCCCAACATGCTGCTAGGGTTCCTGGACATGGTCGGACAACGTATGCTGGAGTGGCATCATTGCATGTGTTCTTTTCCAAAACCACAATGATGCACACCCATACACACACACACATCCAATGAATCTAGTGGATCCATGTGGTATATGAAAATAACACACATGCAATGACATATAGTGGATCCATGTGGTTTAGGAAAAGAACACACATCCAATGACATCTAGTGGATCGATGTAGTTTATGAAAATAACACACATGCATTGAATCTAATGGATCCATGTGGTTTAGGAAAAGAGCACACATGGAATGACATCTACTGGATCCATGTGGTTTATGAAAAGAACACAAATGCAATGACATCTAGTGGATCCATGTGGTTAATGAAAAGAACACACATGTAATGGCATCTACTGGATCCATGTGGTTTATGAGAAGGACACACATGCAATGACATGTAATTAAATCTCATCATGTTGTGATACATTCCAAATGTATCTATAATTTTTGATGTTCCATGCTTGGTTTTATCTACTTTCTTGTGTTTTGTTCCAACTTTGGAGTACTTTTCATATGATTTCTTGGACTAACCTATTAACAAGATGCCACAGTGCCAGTTGCCTGTTTTCTGCTGTTTTTGGTTCCAGGAAGTCAGAAAATGAATATTCTCGGAATTGGACGGGACAAAAGCCAAAGTTACTATTTTCCCGGAAGACTCACGGAGCCAGAAGGAGAGTTAGAGAGGGGCCACAGTGTGGCCACACCCCCCTTGGTGCGGGCCAGCCTAGGCCACGCCAGGGCATGGTGTTGGGCCCCTGGCTGGCCACCAACCTTGCCTCCTTCGCCTATAAGAGCCTCCCCATACCAAAACCCTAGATAGTCAATCAGAAATCCACGAAAAGTTCCGCTGAGACACCGCCATCGAAGGGGAGATTCGGGGGACATAAAGTCTCTATTCCGGCACCCTGCCGGGACGGGGAAGTGCCCCCGGAGCCATCTCCATCGATCTCCACCACCATCTCCATCACCATTGCTGATTCCCATGATGAGGAGGGAGTATTTCTCTCTCGAGGCTAAGGGTTCTACAGGTAGCTATGTGTTCATCTCTCTCTCTATGCATGATCTTATTGAGATCATGAGCTTGTAATCTATAGATCTACCTTGCTACTCAAGTGCTTTAATACATCTCTGCTCTCCCCATGTGTGTGAAAGTGACAGCGTGCTCACCATGGTGGCACTTAGGCTAGAGATTACAAATACTTGTTATGATTTATATTTAGAGTTGGATGTCTTTATGAAATTGTGGTGTTTGTTGGAACCAACTAGTGCTCAAGGTGATAGTGTGGGGTTTTCTAGATGGGAAAGACTTACTTTGAGGTGTGCTGTTATAGCCCTTCCATCGATTAGAGTGTTCAACCGGAGAGTAGTGCAGCGTAGTATCATGAAGCTGATATATTTATATGAGAGTGTTCACTAGTGAAAGTATGATCCCTAGGCCTTGTTTCTTAGCACTGAAACACCGTTTGCTATTAGATCTGTTACATGTTTGCTTGCTTCCATCTTTATTTCAGTTTGCCTTTAGTCTCTTCCACGCCATCAAGTTATTTTCTATCACCATTACCACTTATAATTATCCATACCACTTGTATTTCACTATCTATTCGCCGAAATAGAGCACCTATACACCTGACAAGTGTATTGGTTGTGTTGGGGACACAAGAGACTTCTTGTATCTTGATTGCAGGGTTGCTTGAGAGGGGATACCTTTGACAACTTCCTCCCTGAGTTCGATAAACCTTGGGTGATCCACTTAAGGGAAAACTTGCTGCTGTTCTACAAACCTCTGCACTTGGAGGCCCAACAACTGTCTACAAGAATAGAAGTGCGTAGACATCAAGCTATTTTCTGGCGCCATTGCCAGGGAGGTAAGGTAAAAGGTATTCACACCGGAGGATTAAAGAAGAAGAACCTCCCATGGCAAACTCCTATTTTCTGGCGCCGTTGCCGGGGAGGTAAGGTAAAAGGTACTCACATCCTCCGGTGTGAGTGCTCAAAGTTATTTCCTTTAGATTCTGCAATTTTGTCTTTTTGTTTCTTGTTTTCACTAGTTAGGCTTAATGGAAAACAACAAAAAAATTAGAGAGCTTTATAGTATTCATCTTGAGTTAGGACATGAAGTGTTTGAAGAGAAAATTAAAAAACCTATGGAACTTTATTTGCATGCTAATAGCAATGTTGTTAGTATGAATTCTTTGGACACCATTATTGCTAATGCTATGGAAAAGTCTAAGCTTGGGGAAGCTAGTTCCTATGAAAATGATCTTTTTAGTTCCCCAGCTTTGGAAGATAGTTATTCTATTGCTTATGATGATACCAAACCTCCAATATATGATGATTACAATGATGAATATGATATTTTCAGTCCACCAACTATTGAGGAGAAAATTAATTATGATTACAATATGCCTTCTATATTTGATGATTATGGTGATGAGAATAATAATGATAGCTATTTTGTTGAATTTACTCCCACTACAATTAATAAGAATGACTATGTTTATGTGGGAAGTATTAATTCTTTTATGCATGTGGCTCATGATAAGAATGTCTTATGTGATAGTTATATCGTTAATTTTATTCATGTTGCTACTGAAAGTTATTATGAGAGAGGGAAACATGGTTTTATGCATCTCAATAATATTAAGTTTCCCCTCTTTATGTTGAAATTTTTGAAGTTGCACTTGTTTTGCTTTCCTATGCTTGTTTCTTTGTTCTTTCATGACTTGTTTCTTTACAAGATTCCTATGCATAGGAAGTGGGTTAGACTTAAATGTGCTTTGAATTTTCTTTTTGATACTCTCTTTTACTTCAATTCATATTTCTTATGTGAGCATCTTCTCAAACTATCATGCCTAACTTAAAGACGTTAAAGAAAAGTACTTATTGGGAGATAACCCAAAAGTTTTAGATGAGTCTTGGGAGTAATTACCTCTGTAATAACCTCTTATTATCCTTTTTATTTGCTTTTTGTGCTAAGAGTAACCTCTAATGAGAGAGAAGTAATGATTGGGAAAGTTGCTGTCCCGAAACAGATTTCTGTGCTTCACCGTAAATATTCGTGAGAGAGATCTGTATGTCGGATTGAGCTGTAATTATTTTTTCTTCTGCCCCAGGTTGTTATCTCACTTTTGTTAGTTCAACACCTTTTGATTTGAGCAACAGAAAGTCTTCGCAACAATTCTTCTTTACCTGCTGGTCTGTTTTGACAGATTTCTGCCATTTTCTGCATTTGCTTCTTGTTGGTTCCTTCTTGAGTTTTTTTGGGGAATTGAGCTTTTTGAGGGAAGTGCTGCAGTAGCTAGTGTTCTAATGGAAGTTTCTTTGGTGTTAGAACTGAATCTTAAGACTTATTTATCTTAAGTGTACTAATGTTGCTAATGAGATTGTGTGAAATTTTGTATGAAGGAAAAATTTCAAGTGTATGGAAGGAATGAGTAATGAGATGAAGGATGGACTAAAGCTCAAGCTTGGGGATTCCACGTGTGTCACCCAAAGAAATATCCAAGAAGTACAAGCGTCAAAGCTTGGGGATGCCCAAGGCATCCCCCTCTTCATCAATAAAAATCTCAGGTTTCTTCCAAACACTTCATTTTTATTGTTTCATGCACAGTTGTGTTGTTCTTGGAGCGTCTTCTTTTTCGTTTTCATTTTGGTTTTTCGTTTCCTTTTATTTGATTAGTTTTCTGAATAAATTGGTTGGACCCCCTCTTTCATACATTGGTATTCAAATAGTTTGGTTTGGATTGGAAAAGAGTAGGAAAGCTCATGCTTAACTGGTAAACAGAGCTTGTTTTTGACTGTGGTCTATGCTTTTTCATGCCATGCTTGATATTGTTTTGGCTTTATGCTTAGTATTCTTTGTTGTAGCATGACTTGTTATAAACAATTGAGATTGCTTAATGTGCCTTGGATGAATCATGCGTTGTTTTAGCATATTAAAGCATAGTATAGTGGTATTCTCCTTTGATGCTTTGTTTGGGTTGACTTGGCACATGCTCACACCATGTTATGACTATCCCAAGTCACCATAGCCTTGATGATCCTTTAGTTTTGAACTTGTAGTATAACTTTATGCTTTGATCAATGATGTTTTGTCGCTCTGCATGATTATGGCCATTATTTCTCTCTTAGTTTGTCACTCCTAGTCTTTTGCTAGCCTCCACAACAAAGTATGAGTTCCACTCATGCATCCAACTCCCTAAACCAAGTTATTCCAAAGAGTCCACCATACCTACCTACTAGCTTATGCTATTCCAAGTATATTCATGCTTTTGTTTACCTTCCAAATTAAACTTGTTATGAGAAAACTAGTGATTAAAGCTCTCACGAACTTGATGGCACACTTTACTTTTCTTGCCCTTAATAAACTTGAACCATTGTGTCGTCGATGTTGTATATGCTTGCACTTATTTGTTGGGGATTAGCAGAACCATGCTGTCATGGGGAACACTTTCAACATTGCACTTGGTACTTGTACCTAGTTGATATCATGCCATTTTGTATATGGATGTCGTCGGTGTGAAATGAAAGGGGAGCTTGTAAGTCCATGGAGTTATGTATATGTGTTAGAGAAACGCATGGGCCGCTGGTCTAATCCATGCTGACATGGTGGAAACCTGCAGCGTAACCATAATGAGCTGTCTATGAAGCATTCTTCTTATAAAAAAAGAGTCCTATATTGAGAAAAAAGAAAAAGGAAAAAAAAGATACTATGAAAAGAGGAAAGAGAGAAAAAAGCACCATATTCCCATGGTAAATAAGAAGATTGCTGAGATGCTCGTTGTCTGCTTGCCTTGTCATTTTGATATGGGGATTCTTCCGTATCATCGGGCAAGGGGTACCCCATTGGCGGTTCTCTATGATACACATGTACTTACAATGACAAGAACTTACCGGTGACTAAACTTGAGTAGCATGAGGAGCAGCCCTCGTATACAAGGGACATGAGATTCCTGACTTATACTTCGTCAAGCATGTGCACCATAGTTTGTTCACTTTAACCTTAATCACTTCAAGATGCTTATGATAGGGGCAATGAGAGCTGAAATCTATTAAGTACCATAATTTTTGGAAGCTCTTTATGAGACTTGAATCCCTACTTCCTTTTATACAAAGGCCTTTCTTCCACCATTATATTGAGTCTCCACCTTCTATCTTTAAGCACCTACTTTGAGAGCATAGTGGCCATTCTTAGTTCTATGTGCATTGTCCCAAGACTAGTTATTGATGCATACTTTGATATTGCTTGTTTTAAACTATTGTATCTAGTCACTCTTATGAACTTTGAAGGTGTCCTATGCATTTATATTTGCTACTCTATTGAGGGACAAGCTAAATACTATTATGCTATGTTTTCTTTATGTGAAACAAACAAACGTCTTACAAAGCATTGTTATTCATGAATCTTTTGTTTGTGCCTTTTCATGTTGCATCATAGTTTCTTTTCTTATTGTTAGAACTTTGTCTTTCATGTTATGATTGAAGTACTATGCTCTCAGATTTGAATGTTTTACAAATACTTTGATCAAGTTTATGATGGTGCATATCACCTCAAAAATTATCCTTTCTTTTTATCACTTACCTACTCGAGGACGAGCAGGAGTTAAGCTTGGGGATGTTGATACATTGCAAATGTATCTATAATTTTTGATGTTCCATGCTTGGTTTTATCTACTTTCTTGTGTTTTGTTCCAACTTTGGAGTACTTTTCATATGATTTGTTGCACTAACCTATTAACAAGATGCCACAGTGCTAGTTGCCTGTTTTGTGCTGTTTTTGGTTCCAGGAAGTCAGAAAATGAATATTCTCGGAATTGGACGGGACAAAAGCCAAAGTTACTATTTTCCCGGAAGACTCACGGAGCCAGAAGGAGAGTTAGAGAGGGGCCACAGTGTGGCCACACCCCCCTTGGTGCGGGCCAGCCTAGGCCACGCCAGGGCATGGTGTTGGGCCCCTGGCTGGCCACCAACCTTGCCTCCTTCGCCTATAAGAGCCTCCCCATACCAAAACCCTAGATAGTCAATCAGAAATCCACGAAAAGTTCCGCTGAGACACCGCCATCGAAGGGGAGATTCGGGGGACATAAAGTCTCTATTCCGGCACCCTGCCGGGACGGGGAAGTGCCCCCGGAGCCATCTCCATCGATCTCCACCACCATCTCCATCACCATTGCTGATTCCCATGATGAGGAGGGAGTATTTCTCTCTCGAGGCTAAGGGTTCTACAGGTAGCTATGTGTTCATCTCTCTCTCTATGCATGATCTTATTGAGATCATGAGCTTGTAATCTATAGATCTACCTTGCTACTCAAGTGCTTTAATAGATCTCTGCTCTCCCCATTTGTGTGAAAGTGACAGCGTGCTCACCATGGTGGCACTTAGGCTAGAGATTACAAATACTTGTTATGAGTTATATTTGGAGTTGGATGTCTTTATGAAATTGTAATGTTTGTTGGAACCATCTAGTGCTCAAGGTGACAGTTTGGGGTTTTCTAGATGGGAAAGACTTACTTTGAAGTGTGCTGTTAGCCCTACCATCGATTAGAGTGTTCAACCGGAGAGTAGTTCAGCGTAGTATCATGAAGATGATATATTTATATGAGAGTGTTCACTAGTGAAAGTATGATCCCTAGGCCTTGTTTCTTAGCACTGAAACACCGTTTGCTATTAGATCTGTTACATGTTTGCTTGCTTCCATCTTTATTTCAGTTTGCCTTTATTCTCTTCCACACCATCAAAGTATTTTCTAGCACCATTGTCTTATATTCATACCACTTGTATTTTACTATCTCTTCGCCGAACTAGTGCACCTATACACCTGACAAGTGTATTGGGTGTGTTGGGGACACAAGAGACTTCTTGTATCTTGATTGCAGGGTTCCTTGAGAGGGGATACCTTTGACCACTTCCTCCCTGAGTTCTATAAACCTTGGGTGATCCACTTAAGGGAAAACTTGCTGCTATTCTACAAAACTCTGCACTTGGAGGACCAACAACTGTCTACAAGAATAGAATTGCGTAGACATCATGCTGCTACGGTTGCTAGACATGGTTGGACACCACATGCTAGAGTGGCATCATTGCATTTGTTCTTTTCCAAAATCACAATGATGCACACTGACACAAACACATCCAAGTGGGTGTGGTGATGCAAAAAAATTCAAATTGGTGATACAATGCATGTTGTAGTTGAATCCCAGCATGCTGCTAGGGTTCCTAGACATGGTTGGATACCACATGCTGGAGTGTCATCATTGCATGTGTTCTTTTCCAAAAACACAATGATGCACACTGACACACACACACATCCAAGTTGGTGTGGTGATGCAGCATCTTTCACACTGGTGATACAATGCATGTTGCAGTTGAATCCCAGCATGCTGCTAGGGTTCCTGGACATGGTTGGACACCACATGCTGGAGTGGCATCATTGCATGTGTTCTTTTCCAAAACCACAATGATGTACACTGACACACACACATCCAAGTGGGTGTGGTGATGCAGTATCTTTCAAACTGGTGATACAATACATGTTGTAGTTGAATCCCGACATGCTGCTAGGGTTCCTGGACATGGTTGGACACCACATGTTGGACTGGCATCATTGCATGTGTTCTTTTCCAAAATCACAATGATGCACACTGACACACACACACACACATCCAAGTGGGTGTGGTGATGCAGCATCTTTGAAACTGGTGATACAATGCATGTTGCAGTTGAATCCTAGCATGATGCTAGGGTTCCTGGACATGGTTGGACACCACATGATGGAGTGGCATCATTGCATGTGTTCTATTTCATATGGATCAATGACTCTAGTGGATCAATGTGGTTCTTTTTAAATATGTTATATTTTCTATCAAAACCCCTTAGTGTGTTCTGTCATCTAATAAAAGCAAAAACTTGTGCTCACTCTTGCTGCTACGCCCTGATTGGTTGAAACAGATGTCACACGGATCATTCCCACCAATCATTGATCCTCTATGATCCAACAGGCAGGATAACCCCTCTCTATCCATGCCACCTCTCTATCCGTGCCACTGATACTTTACCTCCATAAACAAATAAAAACCATCTAAAAAATTAAAAATAAATGTAAACACTTCGTCCGGTGTCGGTGATGCCTAGTCATCATCTTCTCCATCGTTGTTTCCTTCGTCACCGTCACCGTCCTTGTCGTCGCCGTCGTCTGTGTCCTCCTTTGATGACTCATCACTTCGCCCATATTTGTATATGTGCGCTCTATCCTTGTCGAAGTCCTCCTCCTCCTCATAGTCCCACGAGTCCACGTCACTCTCTTCCGCTTCTACCTCCAACTGATCTATGAACACCTCCTTGTTGGCCGAGTTAGAGTCATCCAAATAGCCGTCTCCTCTCTTCGTCTTGGTCTTCCTCTTGTTCCTCTCCTTGTTCATAATTGTCGGTGCAACACGCGCCCCCGTCCTGGCTACTGCTTTGCACTCGTCCGTCGCTGCAGGTGCACCATGCTCCTCCTGCGTGGCTGGTACGAGCTTTGATGTCGCGGTGTCTTCGAGTGCCAATGTCGATGGATCCTGGCGCGGTCGGATATGACGTGCCACCTCGGTTGGTGACTCGCGGGCGCAAACGATGCCGCGAGGAGGAGTGGACGTAGGACGGTTAGTGGCCGGCTTGGATCTGCCATTGCCATGGTGAGGGGCCATCGTGCTCTAGGAAGTTGTTCGGAATGAGCAATGGCAGGTACATAGAGTTGAGTGTCGATATGATCAAGGGCCGAGCAGTGGTTTCGTGTGTTGTGTACACGCATGCATTTGTCAATTATTAAAAAATGTATTATCATGTGTACTGGTACATTGCAAATGTATCCATAATTTTTGATGTTCCATGCTTGGTTTTATCTACTTTCTTGTGTTTTGTCCACACTTTGGAGTACTTTTCATATGATTTCTTGGACTAACCTATTAACAAGAGCCATAGTGCTAGCTGCCTGTTTTCTGCTTTTTTTGGTTTCAGGAAAGTTAGAAAATGAATATTCTCGGAATTGGACGGTACAAAAGCCAAAGTCTGTTTTCCCCGAGGGACACCTGGAGCCAGAATACAAGACGGAGAGGGGCTGGGGCCCGGCCACACCACCTAGCCACGCGGCCAGGCCTGGCCCACGCCAGGGGGTGGTCTGGCCGCCCCAGGCACCCCCTCGGCCTCTCCTTCCTCCTATATAGTGCCTCTGATATGGAAACCCTAAGTACCCGATCAAAAATCCATGAAAGAGTCTGTAGCCTCTGTCATCTCCATCCCTAGATCGGGAGGGATCTGAAGCTCTTCTCGGCACCCTGCCGGAGAAGGGAATTCACCCTGGAGGCCTTCTTCATCATCATGCAAGCCTTCAGTGTGATGCGTGAGTAGTTCATCTCTGGACTACGGGTCCATGTAGTAGCTAGATGGCTGGTTCTCCTCCTTTGTTCTATCATGTTTAGATCTTGTGAGCCCCGTTCATGATCAAGATCATCTATTTGTAATTCTGCATGTTGTGTTTGCGGGGATCCGATGGATATTGAGATGTTATTTCAAATTGATTATTGATTTATGTCTTTGTTATTTGTGATCTTGCATGCTTTCCGTTGTTATTAGCTATCTTGGCCAAGTAGATTCTAGCAACTCCAAGAGTTAGTATTTATGCTCGATAGTGGGTTCATGCCTCTGGTAATCTGGGGAAGTGACAGAAATCTCTAAGGTACTAGATGTGTTGTTGCTACTAGGGAGAAAACAGCAATCCTTTGTTCATAGAACAATCGTATTGTTTACTTTACACGCAATTCATAATGAAATTATCCGTTGCTTGCAACTTAATACTGGAGGGGGTTCGGATGATAACCTGAAGGTTGATTATCAGTCATAGATGCAGTTGGATGGCGGTTTATGTATAATGTTGTAATGCCCAATCGAATCTCAAAGGAGTCAAGATGAGTAGTATATGCTTGTATGCTTTCTCGATGTTTGTCAATTGCCTCGCTGTAATTTGTTCACCCAACATATTATCTATCTTAAGGAGAGCCACCTCTAGTGAACTATGGACCCCGGTCCTTTCTTTTACTACCAAACTACAATGAATTGTTTACTGTTTTGTGTTTACGTTCTGCAAACTATTACTTTCTTCCACTTGATACGTTTAATCCTTTGTTTTCAGCAAAACCGGTGAGATTGACAACCTCATCGCAAGTTGGGGACAGAGTTTTGTGGTTGTGTTGTGCAGGTCTCCACGTTGCTGCTGGCACCGGTAGTGTGCCCTACCAAAGTTCAGCTAGCTACACCTTTGGGGTGTTTCCTTGCTCCTACTGGATTGATAACCTTGGTTTCATAACTGAGGGAAACTTACTGTTGTGCTAAGCATACCTTCCTCTTGGGGTTCCCCAACGAGCTCGCTAATACATGAGTCAGCATGTACTGAACATAATTTGATCACAACAAAAGTGGCACATCGTATTCTAGACTCATAAATATCCCGTGTGCGACATGGAGTTCGACGTGTGTCCCAATCGACGTGGAGTTCGACGTCTTGACTTGATCATGCAGCAGTTACGCACATCATTGCCCCGTTAACACATGACACACGCACGCGGGACGTGCACACCGATGCTCGTGATTACCACTAAGCCCCACTCTTTTTTTAAGGGTAAGATCCCACTCCTTTTATTATATATTGGATTTTAGGCGGTGCCGAAGATCATCGAATTATCCATCACAATAAAGACAAGTCCCATCAAGTCCCATCGATTCCCTATCACTGGCTTCTTTGAGAAGGTAGACTGTAAACGGTGGTCTTGTATAATAGTAGTAGTACTATTGGACCACATCATGTACTCTTTGACTCTTCTCCCACACTAATCACTCTCTTCTTCCTCTTGCCACCACCTCCCTTCCCCTGCAAGCCATGGATCCCTTGAGGAGAGGCCGGTCGACCATCCTCGCGAAGAAAAGGAGAGAGCTCACTGCCTGGCAGTTTTGGCTCTACCAGCCCCTCAAGCCCCCCTCTCACTGAGGCCCAATCTCTCTCGAAAATGGCGTCGAACATTCTAGCAGGCAAGGGCTCCTCCCGATATGGTCTTCTTGTTCTACTTCTTCTCCATCTCCTTCTCCATCATGATCTTATCCTGCTTCTTCTTGTTTTTCTTGTTTTTCTTGCTCTTCCTCTTCTACGTATTATAGGTTGGCCGTGGAACCAGAAACCACCACGATGGAGGTGTTGCAGGACCCATTCGGTCCCGTTCCACGCCTTAGCGAGGTAGCAAATCTCCACAATGTTATTTCTTAGATCGTGTCCGCCCCGCATTGGGGTTTTTTTGCAAGTTGTATTAGGTTTCATGATTATGACTGGATCTCTTGGTCTTTCCTTAATACCATTGTTCATAGATTCAATGGGGATTTTGTCATTTGGATTAGTTTTTTGTGATTATGACTGGATATCTAGGTCCATTTTTAATACCGATGTCCATAGATTCAATGGGGGTTTTGTGATTTGTATTAGTATAAACTTGGAACCTGGAGTGTAATCATAGAATTTCTATTTCAAATAACATGAACGATGCAGTGATTGAAGGCCGAGTACCGTGACAAGGTGGCCGCGATCAGTGCCAAGATTGACAACCAACATGAGCTTGCACGCTCCCTCACCCAAGCTAATGAGAGCCTACTCAAGCGTTTATCTGTGTAGAAGGAGATGTCGCTAGATTTTGCACATGCCATCGTGAGGCTGCAGAACATGCTCGACTGTAACTTGAATAGGAAAGAACAGGCCATGAAGATAATCAACGAGCTCATGGAGGACAAGAAGAATCTCCAGATAAGGTGCACCCTCCTGTCGGACGAAGTCACCGAGGGACTCAGAGGACGTGTCGATGAAACCAAGGATGCCATCCGGGCCTACCAAGACAGGGACCGTTGCCTGGATGCAGTGAAAGAGATGAAGGAGGACATGAGCCGAGGGATCACTGTACTTGAGGGTGTTCAGAAAGAGAACGACGAGCTAAGGGCTTGTTGATGTCTACGCACTTCTATTCTTGTAGACAGTTGTTGGGCCTCCAAGTGTAGAGGTTTGTAGAACAGCAGCAAGATTTCCCTTAAGTGGATCACCCAAGGTTTATCGAACTCAGGGAGGAACTGGTCAAAGGTATTCCCTCTCAAGCAATCCTGCAATCAAGATACAAGAAGTCTCTTGTGTCCCCAACACACCCAATACACTTGTCAGGTGTATAGGTGCACTAGTTCGGCGAAGAGATAGTAAAATACAAGTGGTATGAATATAAGACAATGGTGCTAGAAAATACTTTGATGGTGTGGAAGAGACTAAAGGCAAACTGAAATAAAGATGGAAGCAAGCAAATATGTAATAGATCTAATAGAAAACGGTGTATCAATGCTAAGAAACAAGGCCTAGGGATCATACTTTCACTAGTGAACACTCTCATATAAATATCTTCTCTTTATGATACTACTCTTAACTACTCTCCGGTTGGACACTCTAATCAATGGTAGGGCTATAACAGCACACCTCAAAGTAAGCCTTTCCCATCTAGAAAACCCAAAACTATCACCTTGAGTACTAGATGAGTCCAACAAACACCACAATTTCATAAAGACATCCAACTCCAAATATAACTCATAACAAGTATTTGTAATCTCTAGCCTAAGTGCCACCATGGTGAGCACGCTGTCACTTTCACACACATGGGGAGAGCAGAGATCTATTAAAGCACTTGAGTAGCAAGGTAGATCTATAGATTACAAGCTCATGATCTCAATAAGATCATGCATAGAGAGAGAGATGAACACATAGCTACCGGTAGAACCCTTAGCCTCGAGAGAGAACTACTCCCTCCTCATCATGGGAATCAGCAACGGTGATGGAGATGGTGGTGGAGATCGATGGAGACGGCTCCGGGAGCACTTCCTCGTCCCGGCAGGGTGCCGAAACAAAGACTTTCTGTCCCCCGAATCTCCCCTTCCGTGGCGGCGGCGCTGTGGAACTTTTCGTGGGTTTCTGATTGACTATCTAGGGTTTTGGTATCGGGAGGCTTCTTATAGGCGAAGAGGCAAGGTCGGTGGGCGGCCAGGGGGCCCACACCACCTCATGGTGTGGCCACCCTGTGGCCCCTCTCCGTCTCGTCTTCTGGCTCCGTGAGTCTTCCGGTAAAATAGGAACTTTGGCTTTTGTCCGGTCCAATTCCGAGAATATTGATTTTCTGACTTTCCTGGAACCAAAAACAGCAGAAAACATGCAACTGGCACTATGGCACTTGTTAATAGGTTAGTCCAAGAAATCATATGAAAGGTACTCCAAAGTGTGGACAAAACACAAGAAAGTAGATAAAACCAAGCATGGAACATCAAAAATTATAGATACATTTGCAATGTATCAACATCCCCAAGCTTAACTCCTGCTCGTCCTCGAGTAGGTAAGTGATAAAAAGAAAGAATAATTTTTGAGGTGACATGCACCATCATAAACTTGATCAAAGTATTTGTAAAACATTCAATGCTGGGATCATAGTACTTCAATCACAACATGAAAGACAAAGTTCTAGCAATAAGACAAAGAAACTATGTTGCAACATGAAAAGGCACAAACAAAAAGATTCATGAATAACAATGCTTTGCAAGACGTTTGTTTGTTTCACATAAAGAAAACATAGCATAATAGTATTCAGCTTGTCCCTCAATAGAGTAGCAAATATAAATGCATAGGACACCTTCAAAGTTCATAAGAGTGACTAGATACAATAGTTTAAAACAAGCAATATCAAAGTATGCATCAATCAACTAGTCTTGGGACAATGCACATAGAACTAAGAATGGCCACTATGCTCTCAAAGTAAGTGCATAAAGATAGAAGGTGGAGACTCAATGTAATGGTGGAAGAAAAGCCTTTGTAAAAGGAAGTAGGGATTCAAGTCTCATAAAGAGCTTCCAAAAATTATGGTACTTGTAGCTTTCAGCTCTCATTGCCCCTATCATAAGAATCTTCAAGGTGATTAAGGTTAAAGTGACACAACTAAGAGCATATGCTTGACAAGTTATAAACCAAAATCTCATGCCCCTTACTTACGAAGACTAATCCTCATGCTACTCAACTTCAGTCACGAGTAAGCTCTTGTCATTGTAAGTATATGTGTATCATTAAGAACCGCCAACGGGGTACCCCTTGCACATGATACGGGAGCTTTCCCATAATCAAAATGACAAGGGAAGCAGACAATGAGCATCTCAGCGATCTTTTTATTTGCTATTTGCATAGGTTTTTATTGAGGATGCTTCATAGAGTGCTCATTATGGTGATGCTGCAAGTTTCCACCATGATTAGGCATGGCTTAGGCTAGCGGCGCAGGCGTTTCTCTAACACACATACAAACTCCATGATCTTACAAGTTCCACTTTTATTTCACACCGCCGGGATCCATAAGCAAAAGAACATGATATCAACGGGGTACAAAGTACATGTGCAATGTTGAAAGCGTTCCCCATGATACATGGTTCTGCTAATTTCAACTTATAAAGCGCAAGCATATACGCAACAAAGAAGGACCCAATGGTTCAAGTTTATTAGATGCAAAAATTAAAGTGTGCCATCAAGTTCGTGAGAGCTTTAATCACTAGTTTTCTCATAACAAGTTTAATTTGGAAGGTAAACAAAAGCATGAATATACTTGGAATAGCATAAGCTAGTAGGTAGGTATGGTGGACTCTTTGGAATAACTTGGTTTAGGGAGTTGGATGCATGAGTGGAACTCATACTTGGTGGTGGAGGCTAGCAAAAGACTGGGAGCGACTAGATACAATAGTCTAAAACAAGCAATATCAAAGTATGCATCAATCAACTAGTCTTGGGACAATGCACATAGAACTAAGAATGGCCACTATGCTCTCAAAGTAAGTGCATAAAGATAGAAGGTGGAGACTCAATGTAATGGTGGAAGAAAAGCCTTTATAAAAGGAAGTAGGGATTCAAGTCTCATAAAGAGCTTCATCCTTGAAATTATGATAGTGCCACTAGTCGATTAAGTTAATTATGGAAACTAACCACCTTGTCCTGGTGAACTGAACAAACAATACTATATATTTTTGTTGTAGGGAAAGAGGCGAAAGCTCAACTAGGACCTGGCGACCTAGCTAAATGCCAAGATAGCCATCCAAAGGGAGAAGCAGAATTCTCAGAAGCTTGCCTTTGACCACCTGCGCGCTGAAGTCATGGTCCTTTTTGACAAGTGCTAGAAACTAAAGGAGGTAAACGCCAGTTGGGAGAAACTTCATAGGGAAGGTCGCACCTCAGCTAGTAAGAAGATGGAGATCATGAATGGGCTCATGAAGGAAAATCATATGGTTAGGGACCAACTTCTCGAATCCCTGACGGAGCGCTGGAACCTGCAGCGGGCGCACGACAAAGTACTAAAGGAGCTGGCCGATCTTAGGGTGGAAAATGAGTAGCTCCGGGCCAGGCTCACTTGAACCCAACATATGTCTATTTAGTACCGAACTGCCTGTTTTATCCTCTGTAGTGGTGATTTTGTAAACGTGAACTTAACTCTATGCACGATATGTGTTCATCTAAAATTAATTTGCTCGAGGATCGAGTTTGGCTTAGTTAAGAAAGCACAACTTCAAGTCTTACAGTTAACTAGTTTTAGGCATTGGCATGGCAAAAATTATTCATCTAGAATTTCCTTTATCCTCTGTAGGCTGTCCTTGTTCACCCTCGCGTGCCTTCTTCAGTTCCTTCAACAGATCCACAATGTAGTACTCTAGCTTCTTATTGTATTCCCTGAGCTGATCCCTCTCCTTTTCAGCATGATGAATCAGCAACCTGAGACTATCCTGAAGCTTCTTTGCAGTTCCCACAACCAAGCTCCCATTGATTATGTCACTTAGTTCTGACTGCCAATTCTCGATTTCTTGTTCTAGCTCCTTATTTCGTACCGAAACTTGTAATTTTTTTCAGCTGTATCACAAGCATCAGTAAATCTCCTCGACCATTCCAACTCATGCATCTCCCATAACTGGGCCAAAATTTTCTTAAGTGCATCTGGCCACTCCAGATCCACCCACTCTACTGATTTACACACCGAGCCAACCTAAAAAAACACACTATCGTGTTATGAACATAACATGATACATTTTTCTTCATGCCACCATTGCACATAATGTAAACAAACTTGATTTGTATAGCCCAAAAACCTTATCCCAGTGTTACTGCCTTCGAATGCAACATATCTCCTCAGTTTTAGCCCACGGTCACATGTTACTTCTCCATCGTGATGTAGGCCCTCCCATTTGGGGTCGTAGATCGTCTGTGGTACATATAAGGAAACGCAAAGCTGGAATTGAGCACGATTGCATGCACAACTGGAGCTCAAATCGAGGGATTTACCAATGCCTAACCCTAGCCGAGAAAACAGAGGAACTCACATCGGGGCAGTAATACTAAATGTCAGGGAGAAGGATGTCGGTGCTCGAATGATCATGCTCGTCGTTCCAGGATGGCATGGCGAATGCGTCGGCGTCGGTTATGGTGAGGAGAGAGAGAGGATGCGAGTGAGTGATTGAGAGAGAATGAAAGAGTGGGGAAAGTGAGGTGCGTCACCGCTGCAGCAATGACTAATTTGGCATGTTACAAAGTTTAATGGATACCATGCCCTTTCCCTCGATTACTGTCTCCTACCTAATAGGTTTTCCCTTCATACATTCTTATTTCAAATATTAAACCTATACTTCCTCCATTCCAATTTATTTGACTAATAGCAACATATCAGTACATTAAATCATCTAAAGAAACGTAATCATGTCAACTACAAGGTACTTATGCACCACTTGTTTAGTCACGGTTTCACAAAACATTACATTACAATCTCTCAACAAACAGAATCACAGAAACAAGTATATTACACCATCTCAAGAAACAAAATCATGCAAACTACAAGGTACTTATGCATCACTTGTTAAGTCATGGTTTCACAAAACATTACATTACAATCTCTCAACAAACATAATCACATAAACAAGTATATTACACCATCTCAAGAAACAAAATCATGTCAACTACAAGGTACTTATGCATCGCTTGTCCAGCCATGGTTTCACAAATCATTACATTACAATCTCTCAAAAAACATAATCACACAAACAAGTACATTACATCATCTCAAGAAACAAAATCTTGTCAACTACAAGGTACTTATGCATCACTTGTCCAGCTCATGGTTTCACTAATAATTACATTACAGTCTCTCAACAAACATAACCACATAAACAAGTATATTACACCATCTCGAGAAACAAAAGCATGCCAACTACAAGGTACTTATGCATCACTTGTCTAGTCATGGTTTCACAAATCATTACATTACAATATCTCAACAAACATAATCACAGAAACAAGTATATTACACCATCTCAAGAAACAAAATCATGCCAACTACAAGGTACTTATGCATCACATGTCCAGTCATGGTTTCACAAATCATTACATTATAATCTCTCAACAAACATAATCGCAGAAACAAGTACATTACATCATCTCAAGAAACAAAATCATGTCAACTACAAGGTACTTATGCATCACTTGTCCAGTCATGGTTTCACTAATCATTACATTACAATCTCTCAACAAACATAATCACAGAAACAAGTATATTACACCATCTCGAGAAACAAAATCATGCCAACTACAAGGTAGTTATGCATCACATGTCCAGTCATGGTTTCACAAATCATTACATTACAATATCTCAACAAACATAATCACATAAACAAGTATATTACACCATCTAAAGAAACAAAATCATGACAACTACAAGGTACTTATGCATCACTTGTCCAGTCATGGTTTCACAAATCATTACATTACAATCACTTAAAAAAACATAATCACAGAAACAAGTACAGTACATCATCTCAAGAAACATAATCATGTCAACTACAATGTACTTATGTCTTATTACAACAATGATGGTTTCAATCAGTAATATGTCCGAAAATCTCAATAGCTCGCACAACATTATATCGCAATCTCTCAACAAACATAATCACAGAAACACGGTATAAATGCAATAGCAGACAATGTTACAAATACAGGCAGGGGAACCCCACAGTCCATATGACAAGCCTAGGGTAGCAGCTCTCATAAGATCTCATCAACGTCGATCACCTCGTTCTGTTCAGCCACTATAGGGGCCTCTACATCCACTATAACATGTTCAACAACATCAGAAATGGTACCCAGGAAGAACACCTTTTTGGTTCGCTTCTTTCATCGCATAATCTGCATAAAATCTTCAGTATCCAAAACCTCTATGAATTTCTGCTTCTTATGATGCCACCATCGGATTCGTGGAATCTGCTTGGGCCAATACTGATTTCCTTACCGATCGTATCTCGCAATTCATCAAGAGTTATGTTTTTGGAATTGACAATGATCTCCATAGTACATGAAGAAACTAGCTTATTGACTCCCTCATCAAGTTTTGCCATGTATGAATCCACCTCTTAGTGTATACTGAACATATCTAGATCAGCATCTACTGGTCTGTAGTCTCTAGGAGCCGAAGCTCTGGCAGAAAGATCTCCAACATCTGCATACATGTCACCAATCATCGCTTTAAATTTCACCTTATGATCAGCTGCACAACACTCCCAAACCATCTGAAGCTCATGGGAGTGCTCAATTTGCATATAGGTATCATTGATGTTGCGCCACACCAATTTTGTCCTCTATATTGAACCCTAGGGATTCCTAGCATGAAGCATATCTACCAGCTGCGAAATAGACACACCCTCTTTGCAATTCACAAGAAGATGCACATCTTGCCCGAACACAACCCTCTTGCAACCAAAATCTAGTTTTGCAGTGTACTGGCGAACATGAACTGTGAAATCATATAGGTACCTTGTATCGAAGTTGTGCCTAATTTGATTAAAAAGGGGACTTTTCAGTTTATTCGATTCTATTATGCAGAAAATAATCTACTAGTAGGATGAGGCACAAATAAGAAAAAATCACCTATTTCTTTCTCCTGGGTGTTTTTCTTCGAGATCTGGGTGCCGTGTCTCCCCATCGCCGCCAGACAATCCGCCTCCAGCCCTGCTTTTCTCTTCAACCTGCTGCTCATAGGTACCTTGGGAGCAGACTTCTGCTGACCTCCTCGCTAACCGAGGCTAAAGATCTCACCGCCGCTTTGCGTTGAGCTCGAGACTCTAGCTCTGATGGACCCGAATCAGCCACCAACATAGCTACCACCTTCGCCTTGCAAGACATCTTGGGCCGCCTCCACCTCCACCGGATTCAGTGTTAGCGGAGGGAGAAAAAAGGACCTCCACTGCCGTCAGAGTTAGTGTCGGGGAAGGGAAGAAAAAGTACCACCACCGCCGCAGCCAGATTTAGTGTCAGAAGTTAGGTAAGTACAGTAATGGATTTGGCCCTACGACACGTGAAGGGTGGTTAAGAAGAAAGCGCGGCTAAGAAGGGGCACGACATGAACTAGTCTAACAGAATATCCTGACTTAACGGGCGTGATTTGAAAATATTTGGTTTGGAAACCGTTCACTCGAAATACCCTTCTCAACAATTGGCACCCCAACTTTTCGAATCACGGTGATTAAAATCAACTTGGTCCCCGCTATGCACTGGCATCTCAACTTTCGGCCGCAAAATTATTTCCTCTACCCAAGAGCCCTTGGATCCAAGGGGCATCTATCCTATGGCAAAGATTGTATCTCCACCACTATATATTAAGAGGAAACCCTACTTTTAGAGGCATCCACCCATAGCCACGAAAATCCCCCTCCTTGGCAGCCCCCAAGGAGGAGGAGAAGCTCATCCACACCATCACCATGCCCAAGGAAGAAGAAGGGCAAGGGGCCTCCATGCCCTAGGCTGGTTCAGCCCTAGGGAGCCGCCGGGGTGCCGCCTCTCCTCCACGCCAGGGCGTCGCCTCTCCACCATGCTATGGCCTCCTCTCCCCCTCAGGAGGATCATCTCCATCACCATCTACCGCAAGATCCCATCATCCCCAACTGTAATATCTTGGAAAACATGATGTATGATGTAATATATTATTTTCCCATGATCTATTGTATGACTATGTTGATGCTTGAGTAGTGAATTGTTATGGCAATTGTGATCTAGTTTGTTTTGGTTGCATACAATTATATGTTATCTTATATGATGATCTTGATGCACTAACATATGAGTGCACACATATGTTGGGGGATGCACAAGGTTGTCACCGTTGCATGTTGACAAGATAAGGGATAGATGGAGTTTGACACAAGTTGAACCCAAGTCTTAGAAATATATGTAGAATTAATTCATGGTTAATCAACGGGGGTATTATCATGGGGACCTTAGATCTAAATGCGGTGGTTGGACTTTATGTCTTAATATTCCCTTGTTTGTTCTTAATTGGCCTTGGGATCAACCACTAGTGGTGTATTTGCTCATATCTATGGCTACACCTAGTTATGGCTCCTCCTAGAAGAAACAATAAAAAGACTATATATGTGCTTCACTAATTGTGACAACCAAATGAATGAAATAGAAATTTTCCTAAACATTTGCTCTCATAGATTTTTCACATCCACTCCACTATCTCCACTTCATTTGCATTATTTTACTTATAGTATTTATTTCAACTATTTTATTATTTTCTAGTTAATACAAAAAACAACCACACACACACACTTTAGATCCTAGCTTTGCATAGAAAGCCATATAAGTGGGTTATAGGGATTTAGAGAATAGATAGTTTACCTTCAGCTTCTCGCGGGTTTGACACTCAAATACTTATATAATTGTACTACGGTTATCCTCTGCACTTGGGGGTTATCAATGTCAACGAGAAAAAAAAACAACACTTTATTTGTTTTCGATGAACATCATCACATATTCTCTTGCTAGTTACTTAGGCCATTGCAGTTCATGAATTGTGTTGTTTTGTATGACATTTCACACCATCCAATTCGGTATCCAATACCCAACAACCACATTTTTTAACAAGCAAAGAGTACACCCATAACATGCATATTATCTATATACCTAAACTGTACATTTGCAGTCTTTTCCTTTTTTACCAAATATTTTCCAAATTCTCTTTTTAGCATTTCCTTTTCTTTTAAAAGAATCTGTCAACATTAATAGTGGTGCCATACACATGACACATAGTACCAAAGCTTGTTAGTAAAATACTAATACCTTGGACTTGCACTTTTGAAGTAGATCACCATCATAAAATGTTTGGCGTTCTTTTAAAATCCATGATGTAGTAATCTTTTAGCGTAGTAAACATTTTTCCTACATATTTTATTCATCCTATCATGACAACTTTCATGATCAAGATACTATAGCCTATAAGGGTGAATCACGAGTATAATGTTAGTTCCCAAAACATTTTGGGAGATCAGGATGCCTAGTGTATCCAACCTTCGCAAATAATTCTTCTAGCCCTAGATAACCTTGATTCTAAAACAACTTTTGAATATCAAGGATCATGGAGGGCAAGCATGATACTTTAGATACTAACACTACAATTGTTACTCTTGATTTAATACTACTTATTAAACTTCATGGAGTAAATGGAATTTACTGAAAGTTTGCAATAAGACTTCTAAACTTTAGATTGACACTCAAAACAATACGTTACCAGTTCATAAAGTAAATATCTAGAATTATATAGTCCTATTATCTCAATTATAACTAAGCACACGGTAGTAAACAGATGCCAATGACTACAACAAACTATGCAAATTTATTTTGATTTAGTTTATTATAAATTGACTTCAACTTTAATCATATTTCTACGTGAACTCCAACTCAAAACTAACATCCCTCGAGTTGTTTTGGTGATTACATGAACCAAATTCACTACACCAAGACCGATCATAAAGTGAATTGGTGCAGCTGCAAAGGCAAGCATCTATATGGTCATCATATCAACTATATGACTCATGCTTTACCTTTCGGTTCATGTTCTGAGGCCATGTATATACATGCTAGGCTCGCCAAGTAAGAACCTTAGCACCTGCGTGCGTAAAACTATCTTACACCCGTTGTATGCGAACGTAGAGGCTATCACACCCGATCATCACGTGGTGTCTCGAAACGACGAACTTTCTTAATGGTGCATACTAAGGAAGAATACATTATTATCTTGATATTTAAATGAGGGATTATCTTATATAATGCTACTAAGCGCCATACAAGCAAAATAAGATGCAAACAAACATCATATGCAAAAAGTGATATGATACAGTTCTTGCACTTGATCACTATCTTGTGCATGATGGTATGATCTCCATCATTCCATTTGTGTAATGCTAAGGTCTATGCTGCTTACACTTTGATTTGTTATATTTTAGAAGAGTCTCCAACCATACTTAAAATTATAATATTACCATATCATAACACTTGCCCAGCAAAAACAAAACTAGACGCTTTTAATTTATCTTTTGCATATTTTACGTGGTTTAGGGCTTTTGGAGATAGAACCGTTCTTACCTATGAACATGGAACCACAACGATGATAATCCAATTATTAGCAACCCGTTGTAAATTAGATATAAACTATAGTAGGAGAGACAGACACCTGCAAGCCACTTATGCAAAACTAGTTGCATATCAAGCGTGGAGCATGTCTCATGTACGAGGACTTGTAATGGTAGTCCAGGCCGCTTCATCCCACTATGCCACTAATATCCAAAATACACAAGAGGATGCAATAACATGATCATCAACACCCACATACTGATATGTGTTATACCCGCAGAAAACATGTACGCATTGATTATGGATCTGATACCACTGTTGGTTTCACGGCATACAAAACAAAAAAATCCCTACAATATGAACAACTAAGCATCAAGGTCTATCTACTAGATTCAAGCAATGAGTGGATATACATCCATAGAGATCTTACCCTCGAAGATCAAAAAGCTTTGTTAACAAAATCTGATTTTGTGGATGATGTAGTCATACACTTGCCAATCTCAAGATCGAGTTGAAGTCCAGCGCCACAAAGTAGCGGCGCATTCACGATCACACAAATGTTCAACACCCCGAAAACCTCTCCTCGCTCCAGGAAAGCAGCGGAAGCAACAAATCCTTTGCAGAGAAACATTGAGAACATGTACTTTGCTAATCTGAAGCCATGGGGAATTGCTAGAGGGGGAAGAGAATCTTCACGAGGAGGTGGTGCAAGAGGAGAGAAGGACACCACCTCCTTTTATAGGGTATGGGGCGCAGCCCCAAGGACATGGCCGACCATGGTGCTACCCCCACCTCTCCCTCCATAATGGTGAGTGGAGCTTCCACTATGCCCACTCCCATTAACACAAACTCCACTAACCTTGTATTAATTTTCCACCAAAACTAATGCAAGATCTCATTAAATAAAAACAATTTCTATTTATTTGATTCAGAATTTGTTAATTATTTTAATTAAAAACATTTGCATAAACCCCCTAATATTACTTCAATATTACATCTAAAACTAATTTCAGCAATTTGACCTGAAACAATCCCCACGCTTTTAAATACTTTCTCTAGTATTATATCTACCCCATTTGGTGTTGGTATACCTTAAATGTGTCACCCTATGGTTCATGAATGATGCAGACATGATCGAGACCCCTCTCCGATCAATAATCAGCAGTGAGACCTAGAGATCTGTACTGACTCCCACATATTCAACGATGACTTAGTGATTGTGAGAACCATTGATGTTGTAAAATCCCTTTGTCTCGTGATATATTACATGTCCAAGATTCGATCATTGGTATCCCAATACCTAGTTTGACCTCGTTACTGACAAGTACCCTTTTCTTGTTCTCGTGATATAACATTCTTTGTGACGTGCTTATATGCAATGTTAATGTGATATCACAGAGAGGGTCCTGAGTCTATCTCTCCATGTATGGACAAATATCACCCTTGATCCATGAGCCTCAACATAACACATTCGGAGTACCCCAAACCCACCATTATAGTCACCCTGTTATGGTGTGGCGTTTGACGTTATCAAACTACTCTTCCGGTGTTAGCAATTAACATGATCTCATGGTCTAAAGATTAGGGTTACTTTGCATGATGTTATAGCAATGTAAACATAATGACTTTGATCGTATTGCTATACTTTGGGGTGAATGTTCATCACATTATTCCGCCAATATTGTGACCGTGTTATTAACAACATCCAATATTCATGATTAGGAAACCTCAATCATCTGTTAATCAACAAGCTAGTTTAAATGAGAGGCATAACTAGGAACTCTTATTTGTATATTAAACACACATGTATTAACGTTTCCAATTAATATAATTATAGCTTGAGAAATAAAAATTTATCATAAACATGGAATAAGATAATAACCACTTCATTATTGCCTCTTGGGTATATTCACTTCAATTATGCCGCATGATTTTCATAACACGGTCTTAGTAGGATCATGGAATTGCGTATGTTATCGCATGGCTCACGGCGATAGGACCTACGCGGGGTCGCCCCGTCCGTGTTGTCCAGAAAAGTGAGTTCGTACGTGTTCATACTTACGTGCGAACCTATTCGCTTTTCTTGCTCCTCATGTAGCCCATGATGCCGATGATCCTCGTTTAGATAGTTGTCTTTCAGCCACTCAGGAGGCAGGGCAAACTATCTTCAGGTGTACCGAAGGAGAGATTAGGAGCAAGGTGGAAGAATATCTAGGTGGAGACTGATTTATGCAGGGTCCCTGCGGTGACCCAGCATACCACTGCATGATGTAGTACACTATAGTCGTTGACATAACACCAATGAAACACCGTTCACTAGTATTACATCCCTCAGAGTGGTACAACAGAAACACAGTAGGTCCAAGCCATGACTCTAGATTACAAATCGACGCGTTACATAAGATCTAGAGAACACTCAAGGTTAAAGAGAGAGAAAGAACTACTTACAAAGAAGAACTAGAAATAATAACTCAGAACTATCTAGTAACTAAGACTCACATCTAAACAAATTGGCTCGTAATTGCTGCTATTGCAACGCTCTACAAAAGTAGGTTTTATGGCTAGAGAATCTACTCCTATCTAAACTGACACTTTATCTTCACTTCAGCTGATGTATATGTTGACTTCATTAGCTTAATTGAATATCTTGAGCTATCGATGATGGTTTCTTGAGCAGAAATTGATGTTGACGTCGTCTTCAATGGCTTAGAATCTAGCAAGGGTTAAGAAGGTACGGTTGAGTATGAGCGTACTCAGCAAGTTCACTAAAAAGGAGTGTATGATGCACTATCTCTACAGCCACAGACCATAGGTCGTAGGCAATGCAGGTTTTCGTAAACATTTCTTCAAAGGTTGCTTTTATTCTGAAAACTATGTCTGAAAGCCTTCACAGGTTGACCGGAACTTCATGGATTTCCTTTCCTACTGCGTTCGTAGCTCCTTCCCGGAACAAGGAGTAACATGTCACAATTCGTACGCTCTGCACAGATGCGTTGCTTTACCCATGAGAGGTTAACTCCATGTTACACAACCAGGCGATCTTTCCCGTCCACAATTCCTTGATGTGGGGCCCAGAGGTGATCCAAGCTAATCACTGCCCTCTCCGCGACCCCATATGTCTGCACGATCCTCCAGGGCTGACTACACCTCCGTTAGTCCTCCAACTAGGGCAAGCTATAACCCTGGTGAGTTCCCGAAGACTCCATGAGTTGGTGATGCCCCTGGAAAGGTCCATTAAAGCCCGACTATACCTCCAACAGCCACTCATAAATAATCTAGACACCAAAATCATGGAGCCTATGGGTTCCCACCCATATGTTGGATCCATACCAAGAATCCCAACGTCACGATAAGGTCATCTTGCCTCCATTTGAAAGGAAGAAGATACAGCTAACTTCTCTGTCCCATTCCAAATCTCATGGTTAACGCGTAATATACAGCGCTAGAATCACTGGCGACATTGGTTGTTAAGTCCTAGATATTATGTTCCTTTACCACTGGAACTGCATCAATAGATTATTACCATTTGGTAAATAATCCATAATCATATTATTATGAAAATAATATTTTATGCCCTTTTCAAATGCAGGCGATGACAACATTTGAGTTACAAGCATTTGATATAAAATAATCAAAGGACATGAGCAAGTCGTTAACTTGCCTTTTGTGAGTGCAAGATTATGCACTCATGGTCTTCAAGAGAATAGAAGATCCAAATTCTGTGAACAACATCATTGGTCCGGTAAGGACTAATGTTTAAAGAAGCAATATGTTGATGCATTAGTAATGTAATGCATTTTGTAAAATCCCGAGATAAATCCCCAATAATAGGAATGAGTTATTTTAGGTGACATGTTTTTAAGATTTGGCTATTTCTCATGTTTACTTCTCAAGTCAAGATAACTACAAAGAATTTAAATGTTTAAATATGCAAAGTGTCCAAGCAGAGTGTAATAACACTTTGAGGTTGAGGGGATTTCCTATCTAGTAATTATGATGGATGTTGGTGTGATGGATTGGTAAGAGTTAAAGAACTTATTTATAAGGTTGTCATTTGAAGTGGCAAAACGAATAACCTTTGAGGAAAAGGTTTCCTTGCGAAGGTTTAAATAATCTGTGTGGTTAATGTGATCGATGTTGTTTGTGTTGGCTCGAATTATATGAATTTGAGATACTTTATGATTCGATTGAAACAGACAAAAGTTAACTATAAAACATAATTAAACTTTATACACTATCTACATAACTTTATGGACCAAAGTTAACTTTAAAACATAAAAAGACCTAGGTGTGACGTGTTTAAAGTATTTAAAAGTGTTAAGCTTTATAATAAGCATGTTCGAGACCGTGAGATCATTCACTTTTGATTTAAGTGAATGATAAGTTTCAATGTGCTTGGTTATTATGAATTTGATTTGACTTATTAAGGAAAATAATTTTGGTTAAGGACATTAATGTGCTAGGGTTTCAAAACTATGTTAAACATGGTTGAGTTAAAAGGTAAGAAGCTTATATTTTTATTATAAATGATTGATGTTTGAAAACTTAATTAAACTTGTTGGTTTACTTGGTTTTAAGGTGTATAAGAGTTTTATACAGTTAATAGTTTATATTTTAAGTTTTGCATAAATCCAAGTTATGGTTTTGGAACTAGTATTTGAATATAAAAGAGTTAAGGTTTTATGATTACTTCTTATTTAAGAGATGTTTCTCAGGAATTTATAAAATATGTATTTTATATATAATAAATAAGGATTTAGTTCTTAATAACCTTAAAATGTGTCAGAATAATATAATTAGTATTTTTCTAGTAAAACATACTTACTTAAGATCTTAGAAGTGAGTTTTATTTGCTTTAAACTTTATTTGAAAAAAATTAAGTTAGTATTTTTTATCAAATATTAGTTTTATTTTTATATGTAAAAATGATTTTTATTCATTTTTAGGAATTTTTCTTAATTTAAAGAACTTAACTTAGCATTTAAGTAATCTTAATATTTGGTTGTATATTATTTAACCTAAATAAGTGGATTTATATTTTTTTTATGTAGAGATTATTTTTGTGATCAATTTTGATATATTATACGCATTTCTAGGGTTTTCCTATTTTTTCTAGAATTAAAATAAGTTCAGGGGCTTATTTGTAATTTAACATTTTGCTATGGTTTTCTTTCTAAGACATGGGCCTGGCCCAGACCGATCCCGCCCACTAGGTTGGGTAAAACCAACCTAGGGTCACTAGACCGCTCCCACCGGTTCTGTCGCTACCCTCTCTCTCGTTCGCTCGATTTTATCCTCCCTTCTCTCGGTCGCTCACGCGACTGTGGCTCACCCCGTCGTTGCCGACCAATTCCGGCCATCCTGGGCCTCCCCGGTTGTCGCTGTTGTGTAGGGTTGCGTTGTCAACGGTGCTATATCGCCCAACCCTCTTCGATTAGTGGCTCGTGCTCTTTACTGGTGGTGCTTCTGCTTTCCCCCTAGCGTCTAGGGTTAGGAGATCGCGTGTGATTTGGTGCTCCGATGCCTTTCTGATGCTCCCCTGGTGCCTCTTTGTTGTGCATGTTTTGTCACTTTGTTCTTTGTTAGAGAACATTCTGTACTTGCCTAGTTGGTATTGTGTGGATTCATGATTATTATGGCTCATTGCTATGGTTTGAATTGGGATGCTCCTCTGCTGAACTGGTGTTGCTTGGTTAACTTATTGATGCTTGACTAGGAAGCACCCTTTGTAATCAGTCTCAGGATTCAATCCTGATGATCTGTAGGGTTATCATTTAGACTTGTGGTGGGCCTTTGGTCTGCTGGCTACTGCATATATGCAATACTTGAGCTTCAAGCAATTGTTCTGGTTGCCGTGGTACCTCCTTGGAGGATGCACATGAACTAGATCATATATATATATAGATCCTTGCTATAACATTGCTGGTCAGAGGTTTGCACTTTCCCTAGCCAATGATATCTTAATTTGAGGCTTAAGCTTTGTAGAAGCAAATTATGAATGGATTCTTACTTGAGGTTTTGAGAAAGGGTCTGTTTTATAGAACTTTCCTACAATGAAACAACCTACATACTTGATTCCTAGAACATCTGTTAGGAAAATGATGTCGTAAGATAAAGTAGTGGCTTTTGTTAGTGAAGATGTCACCGTGGAGCCTCAAATTTGAGTGTGCATAGTGATTATCTAGCTAGCATGATTTGCTACACTCCGGTACTTGTACAAATGGAAATGGAACCATTTACTTGGAATGACTTGTAAGTGGCTAATGATCTGAAATTCTCTTGCCATTGATGCAAAAGGCTGAGGCATTGGTTTAAACAAGAACAGGGTTGGTACTTGACATCTTGTGTTAAATCACTTAGTGGCTTCTGCTTCCATTAGATCTGCTGTTGTGGTGCCTCCCATATGGAGTGTGCACAAGAGTAGATCAAAACAGCATGACTTGTTGTGATCAAACCCTACCAAGGATGCATAGACTGAGGCCATTTTATGAATAAAGGACATATACTTGTTTGTGGCTTTAATTCTCTGTGATGAGCTTTGCATGGCATCTCCATGCAAGACTGAGAGAATCTCCCCATCCAATCCTCCTAGATAAAATCTAGTTGAGATAGATGGAATTGGTGGCTATGTATTATTTCCTTAGTATTCCCAGATCTTTATGCAAAATAAAAGAACTGATATGGCATGATCTATTGGTTAGTTCTGATGAATTTTTACCTGCTATTGGTGAATGATTTTAAAGACTGTTGGAGATCTTGGCCTATTACAAGTGCTTCTGGAGTATTCAGCCTTTCATGTCATCATGCTTGATCTCAATCTCTTCCTTGCTTGACTTGTTACTAAACTGTTTCAGTTCTTGATGGTATCTCCTTCTCCTAGTACTATAAACTAGCTCATACTTGAGCTGTTGGGTGGTGGATTTGATCAGTGTGTTTTTGAAAGAAAACTGATAAAAACCAGTGATTTCTTTGTGGGGTTCTAGAGATGGCTGTGTACTTGAGAAGTTACAATGAGCTCCCTGGTGATTGTGCTACGGCAGGGTGTTCTCTTTTGAGTGCTTGTACTGCTACTGCTGTTTGGACAACACGTCACATGCATTTAGGTGACTAAGCTTCCTTGCTATTTGGTCTGGTTGTGGATTAGATCAACTATGAAGATCTTTTCTGGCTGTTGTTACATTTTTACTTTTACATGCTTACTATGTTGGTGAAACTTTCCCCTTAAGGCCTATGATGTTGAACTGAGGCAAAAATCTGGATGAGAACATATACTGCTATATTTAGCCTCTTTTATTAATACTCAATGATGATATTGACATAGCATTTCTATGCCCAATCTAAGAGTACAGCTAACACACTAACCCCTTTTTTTCTTATTGTATTGTTTGTATTTTGCAGGAACCCAGATCATTCTAAGAAATTAAACAATGGCTTATGACTCAACTCAGAGAAATAGTCTAGGATTTTCTTTTATCCTTCTATAACTTTCTTTATTCATTTACTTATTTGTAGAAACAATGTAATAGATAGATTCTTGTAAATAAGAATTCTTTTATTTGTTTCATTTCTTAATCACATTTCCTTACAGTTTACCTTTATTCTTTTATTGTAGAAGAAAATTGTAATACCTATTTTAATTAATAAAATTTAATCTTCCCTTGTATTTCAGTTTGTTTTATACTTGTAATTGGATTACTATAACAACTCCTTAATCCCATATTTATATGGATTAAAATTAAAGAATACTACTTTCTTATTTGTATTCAATTATTTTATTTATTACATGCAATATAAAATATTCTTTATTTATTTAAAATCTATTTTTATTATTTATTTCCTTTTAGTTAACTAAATTGTTTATTCCGATTCAAAACTCAAACTTCTTCCCTCATAAACCATAAAACACTAGAGATCATGTCAAAATTCACCTCACTCATCTCAGATGATCTAAACCTAATTCATCGGAGTGAGAGAACTCTGATTTACTCTACTCTTTTAGTTTGGCGTGAAAATTCCCCGGATTTTCTATGCATGAATGTAATGCACACATCTTAACTCAGTTTATTTCTAAGATCAAATGCTAGGATGTCACAGACTCTCCCCCTTAAAATAAACTTCGTCCCCGAAGTTTGTACTCTCCTGTGTTTCTGAATGAGGAATTGCCTTGTATTGATCACACCATCTCTCAAATTCCATTGTGATCCACATTGGAAATAATTGTGGTCTCCCATATCCAGGTCTGTTTCCTTCAATTATATTCTTACTTGGTAGCTTTGAACTATCATCCTAATTTATCTTATGAGTTCTGTTACGATAATTCCTTGGATTATGTTCTTACATTTCTATTTAGAATTGGTTTAGGACACATTTTGTACCTTCCTATATAATCTTCCTACTACGATACACTAGACTTTTTTAGTAGACTCTCGTCCTTCTCAAGGACAACTTACCAGCTATTTTGCTCTTACAACTAGTCCACTAGATTTAATATATTATATCTCCTTCGATCATTCATCCAGATATACTCTTGGAAAGGATTTATAATGATGACTTCTTATAACCTTATGAGAATAAGGCTTGATCTCATCATAGTTTAGTACTTCTCCTCAACCCTTAGTCAAAAAGTTAGACAACAACACTTCAGTGTTTATTGTTTACTCTCCCCCTTGGGGTTTTCTAATATTCTCTAAACTTCATGTATAATACCCAATAGTTAAGATATTGGTCTCTTTCTAGCTTGAATCTTACCTATATAAGGTTTCACGAAAGAATCTACGGTACACCCACATAGTAAGTGATCTCCATAATAAATCTTCCAACGCTGCTTGTCTTACCCTTAACCTTCTAGACATTTTCGCTTTGGTAAGCCCGATTTCACAAAGCGTCTCGAAAGACGATCTTTAATTTCATACTTGATTAGGTCTAACTTAACTTAGGCCAAGTTTTATACTCTTTAAATTACACGAATATAACTTACTTCACTATACTATTAGGATACCAGCTATAGATACCAGCTAATACTAGCTGCGGATACCAACTATGGGTACTAGCTGTAGATCCTCCTAGGTGTACAAATTACCATACAGGTTCTGGACTTACTACTGGCATTCTCTCTAAGTTGTCAGAGCTTGAACACCAGCTACGGTTTCCACACTTCTCCTTCACATTAGTTCATGATATTTCCATGAACTTAGGACGAGTATATTATTTGCTTCGAAACAACATCACCTACTTAGGTTGAACTGAATCCTTCTAATGTTGCTCCACACTTTTTCTATACTAGTATTCCTTGTTACCTAACTAATAATAAGTTGAAATTAATCCATCCCTCAAAATAGTGTTAATACACCTTATATTTGGCTTCCTTCTTCTTGCAAGTCTTCATCTTGGTCTTCGCAACTCGTCACTCCCTTACACGAATCCCCTTTTCTATATAGGTCTATAACATCAAGTAATAACTTGATGATGCACATGCATTTGCACACCAAGTCAAACTTCATGCACAGATCTAGTCAATCAAGAAGATGCAAGAAAAACCAAGAAATACTCAAACATATACCATGTATTAAACATATGTCTTCGAAATTTACAACTCCCAACCACAGCAAGACACTCCCGTTGTACACTTCCTCCTTATATTACAAGGGATTTCTTGCTTATGTGAGCATACTCTCACTTATTTCAGCAAGCCTCGCAAGCACTACAATACGCATTACCCAATATGTACATTATTCAAGCATGCTACTACCTAGATTACGCCCTCTCTTACTTTCTTCACTTACTTCTGGGCTTCCAAATTTTTCGTCCACGATAACCTGAAGTTTGATGACTGCCTTCTGGTGCATCAGAACATCTAGTAGGTGCGTAACCTTGAGTAGAAGTACCAAGAGTGAGATTAGCCATTGAAAAATGACTATCAAACTCATTTCCTTCTTCAATATTCTTATGTCCTCCTCCAGGCGCATCCTCAAAGCAAGAGGCATTCTTTGCTTTTCCCACAATCCAGTCATACATATTGGTGTAGTAACTACCAGGACATTCTTCCAGCTCAATGGGAATACTATTACCCCCATATGGTCCATATGATTCTATAGGATTATAATTGGTTTCTACTCCCTTAACCGATTCATTATGTGTAGCTCGTCCCATGACTTCATCATAGGACTGGCCTTCCCATCCGGTAGAATCTCCAATGACATTATTGGGGTTGGGTGCATTCCATATCCTCTGATCCTACTCGTATTTGGTCCATGGGTCTACTGGTTGCTAAGGTTCGATTGGATAATAGGCATAGACTTCAGAGTGTAGGTCATTAAACTCTGTTTCTTCAAACACCTCTCCAGAAAAGATTGGCTTTGAATGCTTTGCTTCTCTAACAAACTTCTTTCTACGTGCATTTGCCTTTGCAGGATCAGTGAAATCCTCAATGACAGTGTCCAACTCTTGAACTAGCACTTGATGAGTGTTATGGAATGTGTCTAGTAAAGACTTATAACGATCCATATACTCTATTGCCATAGTAGGTTTGGTTCTTACCATAGTAGAATGATCTAACTCTGGATCAGAACTAGGAGTTTCATGGGGTATAGCAGTATAAGAAGTACCTTCCAGTGCCTTGGAATTCTGTTCCCTTATCTTGGTTATGGCTGCTACTACTGCAATCTGATAGGCTGTTGCCATACATCTTGCTTCTCCTGATGGCATTTCTCCATGCACTCCCAACTTCTTGGGTAACATGATCAGGATACGATACTTGGCCAATATCCGTCCATCATAGGAACTATAAACCTTGACCAGAAGTCGAGACTCACAATCCAGACTCCATAGAAGTTGTCTTAGAGTGATTGTCCAAGCATCTTTGTAATCATCTAAGGTCTTGTTCAACACTTGTGGATACCTCGGTGCCATTCTTGTACTGTAGATAAGAAATTATCATCAGTCATCTTGAGTTAAAACTCATGGTACTCATTTAAAATTGCATAATAAAGAATCATCGCACTAGAAACATGACGAGATTATTCTCAATTGAATATCCATCATATTTCTAGAGAACTCTTTATGGTTGCTAACATCCTTCCCACAAGTTCTACCCATTTACTAGGTTTACCAACCTAAGGTCAAAGCATATGCTCTGATACCAGCTGCGGTGACCCCGCATACCATTGCATGATGTAGTACACTATAGTCGTTGACATAACACCAATGAAACACCGTTCACTAGTATTACATCCCTCAGAGTGGTACAACAAAAACACAGCAGGTCCAAGACATGACTCTAGATTACAACTCGATGCCTTACATAACATCCAGAGAACACTCAAGGTTAAAGAGAGAGAAAGAACTACTTACAAAGAAGAACCAGAAATAATAACTCAGAACTATCTAGTAACTAAGACTAGCATCTAAACTAATTGGCTCGTAATTGCTGCTATTGCAACGCTCTACAGAAGTAGGTTTTATGGCTAGAGAATCTACTCCTATCTAAACTGACACTTTATCTTCACTTCAGCTGATGTATATGTTGACTTCATTAGCTTAATTGAAGATCTTGAGCTATCGATGATGGTTTCTTGAGCAGAAATTGATGTTAACATCATCTTCGATGGCTTAGAATCTAGGAAGGGTTAAGAAGGTACGGTTGAGTATGAGCGTACTCAGCAAGTTCACTAAAAAGGAGTGTATGATGCACTATCTCTACAGCCACAGACCATAGGTCGTAGGCAATGCAGCTTTTCGTAAACATTTCTTCAAAGGTTGCTTTTATTCTGAAAACTATGTCTGACAGCCTTCACAGGTTGACCAGAACTTCATGGAGTTCCTTTCCTGCCACGTCCGTAGCTCCTTCCCGGAACAGGGAGTAACATGTCACAATTCTTACACTCTGCAGAGGTGTGTTGCTTTACCCATGAGAGATCAACTCCTTGTTACACAACCAGGCGATCTTTCCCTTCCACAATTCCTTGATGTGGGGCCCAGTAGGTGATCCAAGCTAATCACTGCCATCTCCGCGACCCCATATGTCTACACGATCCTCCAGGGCTAACAACACCTCCGTTAATCCTCCAACTAAGGCAAGCTATAACCCTGGTGAGTTCCCGAAGACTCTATGAGTTGGTGATGCCCCTCGCAAACTCCATTAAAGGCCCGACTATACCTCTGGCAGCCACTCATAAATAATCTGGACACCAAAATCATGGGGCCTAAGGGTTCCCATCCATATGTTGGATCCATACCAGGAATCCCAACATCACGATAAGGTCATCTTGCCTCCATATGAAAGGAAGAAGATACAGCTGACTTCTCTGTCCCATTCCAAATCTCATGGTTAACACGTAATATATGGCGCTAGAATCACTGGCGACATTGGATGTTAAGTCCTAGATATTATGTTCCTTTACCACCGGAACTGTATCAATAGATTATTACCACTTGGTAACTAATCCATAATCATATTATTATGAAAATAATATATTCTTCCCTTTTCAAATGCAGGCAATGACAACATTTGAGTTACAAGCATTTGATAGAAAATAAACAAAGGACATGAGCAAGTTGTGAACTTGCCTTTTGTGATTGCAAATTATGCACTCATGGTCTTTAAGACAATAGAAGATCCAAATTATGTGAACAACATCATTGGTCCGGTAAGGACTAATGTTTAAAGAAGCAATATGCTGATGCATAAGTAATGTAATGCATTTTGTAAAATCCCGAGATAAATCCCCAATAACATGAATGAGTTATTTTAGGTGACAATTTTTTTAAGATTTGGATTTCTCATGTTTACTTCTCAAGTCAAGATAACTACAAAGAATTTAAATGTTTAATATGCAAAGTGTGCAAGTGGAGTGTAATAACACTTTGAGGTTGAGGTGATTTCCTATCTAGTAATTATGATGGATGTTGGTGTGATAGAATGATAAGAGTTAAAGAACTTATTTATAAGGTTGTCATTTGAAGTGGCAAAACGAATAACCTTTTAGGAAAAGGTTTCCTTGCAAAGGTTTAAATAATCGGTGTGGTTAATGTGATCGGTGTTGTTTGTGTTGGCTAGAATTATATGAATTTGAGATGCTTTATGATTCGATTGAAATAGACAAAAGTAACTATAAAACATAATTAAACTTTATACACTATCTACATAACTTTATGGATCAAAGTTAACTTTAAAACATAAATAGACCTAGGTGTGATGTGTTTAAAGTATTTAAAAGTGTTAAGCTTTATAATAAGCATGTTCGAGACTGTGAGATCAATCACTGTTGATTTAAGTGAATGATAAGTTTAAATGTGCTTGGTTATTATGAATTTGATTTGACTAATTAAGGAAATTTTTTGGTTAAGGACATTAATGTGCTAGGGTTTCAAAACTATGTTAAACATGGTTGAGTTAAAACGTAAGAAGCTTATATTTTTATTATAAATGATTGATGTTTGAAAACTTAATTAAACTTGTTGGTTTACTTGGGTTTTAGGTGTATAAGAGTTTTATATAGTTAATAGTTTATATTTTAAGTTTTGCATAAATCCATGTGATGGTTTTGGAACTAGTATTTGAATATAAAAGAGTTAAGGTTTTATGATTACTTCTTATGAGATGTTTCTCAGGAATTTATAAAATATGTAATTTATATATAATAAATAAGGATTTAGTTCTTAATAACCGTAAAATGTGTCGGAATAATATAATTAGCATTTTTCTAGTAAAACATACTTACTTAAGATCTTAGAAGTGAATTTTATTTGATCTTTGGTGTTATCCTTATTTTTTACAAAATTCCATAAAGGATTTTATATTTTTAAATATTTGCTTTAAACTTTTTTTTCAAAAATTGAAGTTAGTATTTTTATCAAATATTAGTTTTATTTTTATATGTAAAATGATTTTTATTCATTTTTAGGAATTTTTCTTAATTTAAGAAACTTTACTTAGCATTTAAGTAATCTTAATATTTGGTTGTATTTTATTTAACCAAAATAAGTGGATTGATATTTTTATTATGCAGAGATTATTTTTGTGATCAATTTTGATATATTATACGCATTTATAGGGTTTTCCTAGAATTATAATAAGTTTAGGGACTTATTTGTAATTTAACATTTTGCTAAGGTTTTCTTTCTAAGACATGGGCCTGGCCCGGACCGATCCAGCCCACTGGGTTGGGTCAAACCAACCCAGGGTCACTAGACCGCTCCCACCGGTTCAGTCGCTACCACTCTCTTGTTCACTCGATTTTATCCTCGCTTCTCTCGGTCGCTCAGGCGACCATGGCTCGCCCCGTCATCGTCGACCGATTCTGGCCGTCCTGGGCTTCCCTAGGTTAGCAGCTCGCTGGCGATATGGCACTCCAATGCCCTTCTGATGCTGCCCTGGTGCCTTGGTGATGGTGGGGTGTTGCCCTATCCTGTGGCCGTCGTGATTGCGGCTCACGGGAACGAGAAAAGAGTGCATGTCGGTAACGAGATCAAACTAGGTATTTGGATACCGATGATCGAATCTCGGACATGTATTATATCATGAGACAATGGGATTAAATTGCTAGCGTTAAAGGTTCTCACGATCACAGAAGTCATCGTTGAATGTGCAGGAGTCAGTATGGATCTCTAGGTCCCGCTTCTTATTATTGATCTGAGAGGAGTCTCAATCATGTCTACATTATTCGCGAGCCATAGGGTGACACACTTAAGGGTTGTCAGATACCATTTAGGAGCACATATGTTCCAGACAAAAGGTTTGCAAAGCGCAGGAAATGTTTCAATAGAAACAGGAATTGTTCCGGGTGAAATTGTAGAAAGTGGTTCTGCATGTGATATTGAAATGTTGCAAGGGGTTTTATGTGAATGTTTGTTAATTAAAGTAATTAATAAAATTCTGAATAAAATAAATAAAAGAGTTTTATTAAATTCAGAGTTGCATTTAATTTGGTGGAAATTAAATACACGTGAGTGGGATTTTGGGTGGAGGCCATGCTTATGTGAGTGGAGGTTCACCACATGAATGAAGGAGGGGAGGAGTCCCCCCCCCCCTCATGCGCCGACTATGGGAGGGGAGGGGTCTCCCTCCCTCCTATATAAAGCCCCCCTCTCCCCTCTCACAAACCACACCTCCTCGTGAAGGATCTCTCTCCCCATCTAGATATTCCCCCATGGTCTCGGATTAGCGAGATACATGTTCCCGGTGGCCTTGCGTCTGGAAGGAGTTGCTGCTTCCGCTGATTCGCTGGAGCGAGGAGGTGGAGGTTGTCTCGTGGCTTGGACATGTGTGCGAGGACGGATGCGCTGCTGATTTGCGGCACTCGGACTTCCACACGATCTTGAGATCGGCAAGCGTACGACTACATCAACCACGAGTTCCTACTCGTTAACAAAACTCGTTGTCTTCGAGGGTAAGTTCTCCATGGATGTATGTCCATCCGTTGCTCTGTATCTAGTAGATAGATCTTGGCGTATAGTTCTCATCGTAGGAAATTTTTTGTTTTCTATGCTGCGGACCCAACAGTGGTATCAGAGCCTGATCTATGCGTAGGTGCTTTGCACGGGTAGTACACATATGTTTATATGTGGGCGATGATGATCATGTTATTGCATCTTCTATGTATTTTGGATATTGGTGGCATGGTGGGATGAAGCGGCCTGGACCAACCTTACATGTCATCGTACATGAGACCGGTTCCACGACTGACATGCAACTAGTTTTGCATAAGTGGCTTACGGGTGTCTGTCTCTCCTACTATAGTCAATATCTTATTTACAAGGAGTTGCTAATAACTTGGTTATCCTCGTTGTGGTTCATGTTCGTACGTAAGAACAGTTCTATCTCCGAAGGCCCTAAGCCACGTAAAACTTGCAATTGATAAATTAGAGGCGTCTAGTTTAGATCGTTGCTGGGCTACTGTCTTGATATGGTAATGTTGTAAGTAGATGTATGATAGATACCCTTACAACCCACTTAACGTGTAAGTTCCATAGACCTTGGCCTTACACACAAAGGAATGATAGAGATCATACCACGATGCAAATGATAGAGATCAAATGCATGGACCATATCATCTCACTTCACACATTAGATGTTAGCATCTTATATTGCTAGTTTGGCGCTTTTGGTAGCATTATAAGATGATCCCTCATGTAGATATCAAGATAAAATGTGTTCTTCCTTAAGTATGCACTGTTTTGTGGATGGTGTTTTGAGGCATCACGTGATGATCGGGTGTTTTCGACTCTACGCTTTCATACAACGGGTGTAAGACAGTTTTACACACGCGAAGACTAAGGTTCTTACTTGGCGAGCCTAGCATGTACAGACATGGCCTTGGAACACGGACCGAAAGGTTAAGCATGAGTCATATAGTTGATATGATGCCCATATAGATGCTCGCCTTTGAAGCTACACCGACTCACGTGATGATCGGACTTGGTGTACTAGATTTGGTTCATGTAATCACCAAAAGGACACGAGGGATGTCGTTTTTGAGTGGGAGTTCATTAGTAATTTGGATTAGTTGAACTCAATCTATCATAAACTTAGTCCAAATATACTTTACAAATTCTGTTGTAGATGGCACCACCTGCTTTTAATTTCAATGTGTTCATGGAGAAAGAGAAGCTTGCTGCGAATGGTAGCAACTTCACCAACTGGGCTATGAATTTGAGGATTCTCCTCACTGCTGCACAAAAGCAATATGTGCTAGAGGCGCCGCTAGGCCCCCCACCAGCTCTTGATGCCCCTGACGAGGAAAAGAACGTCTATATAACTCGTCAGGAGGATCACAACTTAGTTCATTGCGGCATACTGTATGGGCTAGAGCCAGAACTTCGAAAGCATTTCGAAAATGGCAATGCCTTTGATACCATGGGAGAATTGAAAATGATTTTCAATACCCATACTGCCGTAGAGAGTTATAATGCTTCTGAAAAGTTCTTTAGCTGCATGATGGAGGAGAACAACTCTGTTAGTGAGCACGTACTCAAAATGTCTGGGTACACCGATAAGCTTGTGTCCTTGGGAATAACGATTCCCATTGACTTAGGCATACATCGTGTTCTCCAATCTCTGCCACCTAGCTACAAGAGCTTCATGATGAACTATAATATGCAGGGCATGAAGAAGTCTCTTCCCGAGCTTCTGTCAATGCTTAAGACTGCAGAAGTGGAGATTAGGAAAGAACATCAAGTGTTGATGATCAATAAGACCACCGGTTTCAAGAATGACAAGAAAGGAAAGCAGAAGGGGAAGAAGGGCGGCTAATATGTTGCCACGCTTGAAAAGAAACCCCGAGCTGGCCCTAAGTCTGATGCTGAGTGCTACTATTGCAAGGGGACTAGCCATTGGAAGCGCAACTGCCCCAAGTATTTGGCGGACAAGAAGGCCGGCAAGGCAAACAAAGGTATATGTGATATACATGTTATTGATGTGTACTTGACTAGTACTCACAGTAGCACCTGGGTATTTGATACGGGATCGGTTGCTAATATATGTAACTCGGTTCAGGGGCTACGGAACAAGCGACAACTAGCAAGGGATGAGGTCACCATGCGGGTCGGCAATGGATCAAGAGTTGATGCGATCGTCGTCGGAATGCTGCCTCTCCATATGCCATCGGGATTAGTTATAAACCTGAATAATTGTTATTTGGTGCCTACATTGAGCATGAACATTGTATCCGGATCGTGTTGGATGCAAAGTGGTTATTCGTTTAAGTCTAAAAACAATGGTTGTTCGATTTATATGAATAATATCTTTTATGGTAATGCACCTGTGTTGAATGGTTTATTTCTGTTGGATCTCGATAGTAATATTACGCATATTCATAATGTTAATGCTAAAAAGATTAAACTTGATAATGATATATCTGCATACATGTGGCACTGCCGTCTAGGTCATATTGGCGTTAAATGCATGAAGAAACTCCATTCTGATGGACTTTTGGAATCACTTGATTTTGAATCATTTGATACATGTGAGCCATGCCTTATGGGCAAAATGACTAGAACGCCGTTTTCTGGTTCAATGGAACGGGCGACAGATCTATTGGAAATCATACATACTGATGTGTGTGGACCAATGAGTGTGTCGGCGCGAGGTGGATATCGTTATTTTGTTACTTTCACGGATGATTTGAGTAGATACAGGTATATCTATTTGATGAAACATAAGTGAAACCTTTGAAAAGTACAAGTAATTTCAGAATGAAGTTGAAAATCATCGTAACAAAAAGATCAAATTTCTGTGGTCCAACCGTGGAGGAGAGTATCTTAGTTACGAGTTTAGCACGCATATGAAAGACTGTGGAATAGTTTCACAACTCACGCCTGCCGGAACACCACAATGTAATGGTGTGTCAGAATGTCGTAATCGTACTTTATTGGATATGATTCGATCTATGATGTCTCTAACAGACTTGCCACTGTCATTTTGGGGTTATGCACTGGAAACCGCTGCATTCACTTTCAATACGGCACCATCTAAATCCGTTGAAAATACACTGTATGAATTATGGTTTGGGAACAAACCTAAGCTGTCATTTCTTAAAGTTTGGGGATGCGATGTTTATGTGAAGAAACTTCAACCGGATAAACTCGAACCTAAAGCGGAAAAATGTGTCCTCATAGGATACCCTAAGGAAACGATTGGGTATACCTTCTATCACAGATCCGAGGGCAAGGTTTTTGTTGCCAAGAATGGATCCTTTCTTGAGAAGAAGTTTCTCGTGAAAGGTGTGATTAGTCGGAAGGTAGAACTCGAAGAGGTTATTGAACCTTCTCTTCATGAAATGGCGAGTAGCGCAGCACCGGAAGTTGTTTCGGAGTTGACTTCACCTAATGAGGAGAGAGCTAATGATATTTATCATGAAACTCCGAAAGAGGACACTACCGAACCTCGTAGGTCAAGCAAGACACGTGCAGCTCCTGAACTGTACGGCAATCCTATCATGAATTTCATGATTGATGAAATAGATGATCCTGCGACGTATGAAGAAGCGATGATGAGCCCGGATTCCAATAAATGGCTAGAAGCCATGAAATCCGAGATGGAATCCATGTACGAGAACCAAGTTTGGACCTTGGTGGACTTACCTCACGATCGAAAGGCCGTTGAGAATAAATGGATTTTCAAAAAAAAACTGATGTTGATGGTAATGTGACCATCTAAAAGGCTCGACTTGTCGCAAAGGGGTTTCGACAAATTCAAGGAGTTAACTACGATGAGACATTCTCTCCCGTAGCGATGCTTAAGTCGGTTAGGATTATATTAGCAATTGTTGCATATGTCGAGTATGAAATATGGCAGATGGATGTCAAAACTGCGTTCCTCAATGGTAATATTGAAGAAGATTTGTATATGATACAACCTAAGGGTTTTGTCGATCCTAAGGATGCTGATAAGGTATGCAAATTTCAGCGATCCATCTATGGACTGAAGCAAGCATCCCGGAGTTGGAATCTCTGCTTTGATGAGGTGATCAAAGAGTTTCGATTTGTCCAAACTTATGGAGAGCCTTGTATTTACAAGAAAGTGAGTGGGAGCAATGTGGCATTTCTAATATTATATGTGGATGACATAGTATTGATTGGAAATGATATAGATCTTTTAAACAGTGTTAAAAGTTATCTAAACAACAAATTTTCGATGAAGGACCTTGGTGAAGCTTCATATATATTGGGCATTAAAATCAATAGAGATAGATCAAGACGCCTAATTGGGCTATCCCAGAGTACATACCTTGATAAGATATTAAAGAAGTTTAATATGGACGGAAGTAAGAAGGGGTTCTTACCTATGTTGTAAGGCAAGACAGTGAGTAAGACTCAAAGTCCGGCTACAGTGGAAGAAAGAGAGATAATGGATAAGATCCCCTATGCCTCAGCCATAGGCTCTATAATGTACGCCATGCTATGTATAAGACCGGATGTGGCACATGATATTAGTTTGACTAGTAGGTACCAATCTGATCCAGGTTCGTAACACTGGATATCGGTCAAGAATATCCTTAAGTACTTGAGAAGAACTAGGGATATGTTTCTTGTATACGGAGGTGAAGAAGAGATAGTCACTAAGTGTTATGTCGATGCTAGCTTTGACACCGATCTGCATGACTCTAAGTCTCAATCCTGATACGTATTTCTCTTGAATGGACCAGCAGTTAGTTGGAGGAGTTCCAAACAACCTGTGGTGGCTGGATCAACGACGGAGGAGGAATATGTTGTTGCTTCAGAAGCGGTGCAGGAAGCGGTTTGGATGAAGCAGTTCATAACGGAACTAGGTGTGGTTCCTAGTGCATTAGACCCAATGGTGATCTATTGTGACAACAATGGAGACATAGCCAACGCCAAGGAACCAAGGTCTCACAAGAATTCCAATCATATTAAGCGCCGGTTTCATTCCATCCGCGAGCATGTCAAGGATGGAGATATAAAGATTTGTAAAGTGCACACGGACCTGAATGTAGCAGATCCGTTGACTAAAGTTCTCCCTAGGGAAAAACATGATCAACACCAGAACTCCATGGGTGTTAGATTTATCACTATGTAAACTAGATTATTGTCTCTAGTTCAAGTGGGAGACTGAAGGAAATATGCCCTGAGAGGCAATAATAAAGTTGTTACTATATGTTCCTTGTATATGATAGATGTTTATTTTGCAAGCTTGATTGTATTTATAGGAAACGTCAATACATGTGTGTTTAATAAACAAAAAGGGTTCCAAGTTGTGCTTCTCTTATAGACTATCTTGTTGATTAACAAGATGATCAAGGTTTCCTGATCATGGACATTGGATGTTGTTAATAACAAGGTCACAACATTTGTGAAATGGTGTGATGAACATTCATCCGAAGTATAGCATTACGATCAAGTCATTATGTTTATATTGCTATAACATCATACGAAGTAGTCTTAGTCCTTAGACCATGAGATCATGTTAATTGCTAACACCGGAAGAGTATTTTGATAACATCAAACGTCACACCGTAACAGGGTGACTATAAAGGTGGGTTCAGTGCTATGAAGGTGTTATGTTGAGGCTCATGGATCAAGAGTGGAATTTGTCAATCCCGATGACGGATAGATATACTCTGGGCCCTCTCGGTGATATCACATTAAGATAGCTTGCAAGCAAGTGATGTGATCGCTAGAATGTTATATCACGGGAACGAGAAAAGTGTGGATGTCAGTAACGAGATCAAACTAGGTATTTGGATAACGATGATCAAATCTCGGACATGTATTATATCATCAGACAAAGGGATTAAATTGCTAGCGTTAAAGGTTCTCACGATCACAGAAGTCATCGTTGAATGTGCAGGAGTCAATATGGATCTCTAGGTCTCGCTTCTGATTATTGATCTGAGAGGAGTCTCAATCATGTCTGCATTATTCGCGAGCCGTAGGGTGACACACTTAAGGGTTGTCAGACACCATTTAGGAGCACATATGTTCCAGACAAAAGGTTTGCAAAGCGCAGGAAATGTTTCGATAGAAACAGGAATTGTTTCGGTAGAAACCGGAATTGTTTCGGGTGAAATTGTAGAAAGTGGTTCTGTATGTGATATTGAAATGTTGCAAGGGGTTTTATGTGAATGTTTGTTAATTAAAGTAATTAACAAAATTCTGAATAAAGTAAATAAAAGAGTTTTATTAAATTGAGAGTTGCATTTAATTTGGTGGAAATTAAATACATGTGAGTGGGATTTTGGGTGGAGGGCATGATTATTAGAGTGGAAGTTCACCACATGAATGAAGGAGGGGAGGAGTCCCCCCCCTCATGCACCGGCTATGGGAGGGGAGGGGTCTCCCTTACTCCTATATAAAGCCCCCTCTCCCCTCTCACAAATCACACCTCCTCGTCAAGGATCTCTCTCCCCCTCTAGATATTCCCCCATGGTCTCGGATTAGCGAGATACATGTTCTCGGTGGCCTTGTGTCTGGAAGGAGTTGCTGCTTCCGCTGATTCGCTGGAGCGAGGAGGTGGAGGTTGTCCGGTGGCTTGGACGTGTGTGCGAGGACGGATGCGCTGCTGATTTGCGGTGCTCGGACTTCCACACGATCTTGGGATCGGCAAAGTGTACGACTACATCAACCACGAGTTCCTACATGTTAACAAAACTCGTTGTCTTCAAGGGTAAGTTCTCCATGGATGTATGTCCACCCGTTGCTCTGTATCTAGTAGATAGATCTTGGCGTATAGTTCTCATCGTAGGAAATTTTTGTTTTCTATGTTGCGGACCCAATAGCCTCTTCTCCGGCCCCTACTTCCTCTTCTATATACTCGCGAGGACCTTGAGTAAGTTCTTTTGCTCCTCTCTCTGTGCTCTCTCCTCCCTCTGCCCCCTGCCATGTGAATACTGCAACAAATTTCCCATTTAGGGTTCATCCCTCCAATAGAAATGTTTAGCTGGGCTCCTTGATTAACTATGTAATCCTTGATGGTATCCTATGGTTGGTGTATTGCCAACCACTGTTGATTCTGATCTATTACCCTTCCCTATATCATATAACCTCTCTGTTGTGCATATTTTGTCACTTTGTTCTTTGTCAGAGAACATTCTGTACTTGCCTAGTTGGTATTGTGTGGATCCATGATTATTGTGGTTCACTGCTATGGTTTGAATTGGGATGCTCCTCTACTGAACTGGTGTTGCTTGGTTAACTTATTGATGCTTGACTAGGAAGCACCCTTTGTAATCAGTCTCAGGATTCAATCCTGATGTTGTGTAGGGCTATCATTTAGACTTGTGGTGCCTCTTTGGTCTACTGGCTACTACATATATGCAATACTTGAGCTTCAAGCAATTGTTATGGCTACTGTGGTACCTCCTTGGAGGATCCACATGAACTAGATCATACATATATCCTTCCTATAACATTGCTGGTCAGAGGTTTGCACTTTCCCTAGCCAATGATATCTTAATTTGAGGCTTAAGCTTTGTAGAAGCAAATTATGAATGGATTCTTACTTGAGGTTTTGAGAAAGGGTCTGTTTTATAGAACTTTCCTACAATGAAACAACATACATACTTGATTCCTAGAACATCTGTTAGGAAACTGATGTCGTAAGATAAAGTAGTGGCTTTTGTTATTGAAGATGTCACTACGGAGCCTCAAATTTGAGTGTGCATAGTGATTATCTAGCTAGCATGATTTGCTACACTCCAGTACTTGTACAAATGGAAATGGAACCATTTACTTGGAATGACTTGTAAGTGGCTAATGATCTGAAATTCTCTTGCCAGTGATGCAAAAGGCCGAGGCATTGGTTTAAATAAGAACAGGGTTGGTACTTGACATCTTGTGTTAAATCACTTAGTGGCTTCTGTTGCCATTAGATCTGCTGTTGTGGTGCCTCCCATATGGAGTGTGCACAACTATAGATCCAAACAACATGACTTGTTGTGATCAACCCCTGCCAAGGATGCATAGACTGAGGCCATTTTATGAATAAAGGACATATACTTGTTTGTGGATTTAATTCTCTGTGATGAGCTTTGCATGGCATCTCCATGCAAGACTGAGAGAATCTCCCCCATCCAATCCTCCTAGATAAAAACTAATTGAGGTAGATGGAATTGGTGGCTATGTATTATTTCCTTAGTATTCCCAGATCTTTATGCAAAATATAAGAACAGATATGGCATGATCTATTGGTTAGTTCTGATGAATTTTTACCTGCTGTTGGTGAATGATTTTAAAGACTGTTAAAGATCTTGGCCTATTACAAGTGCTTCTGGAGTATCCAGCCTTTCATGTCATCATGCTTGATCTCAATCTCTTCCTTGCTTGACTTGTTACTGAACTGTTTCAGTTCTTGATGGTATCTCCTTCTCCTGATACTATAAACTAGCTCATACTTGAGCTGTTGGGTGGTGGATTTTGATCAGTGTGTTTTTGAAATAAAACTGATAAGAACCAGTGATTTCTTTGTGGGGTTCTAGAGATGGTTGTGTACTTGAGAAGTTAGAATGAGCTCTCTGGTGATTGTGCTACGGCCGGGTGTTCTCTTTTGAGTGCTTGTACTGATGTTGCTGTTTGGACAGCACGTCACATGCTTTTAGGTGACTAAGCTACCTTGCTGTTTGGTCTGGTTGGGGATCAGATCAACTATGAAGATCTTTTCTGGCCGTTGTTATATTTTTACTTTTACCTGTTTACTATGTTGGTAAAACTTGCCCCTTAAGGCATGAATGCAATGCACACATCTCACTCATCTCAGATGATCTAAACCTAATTCATCGGGGTGAGAGAACTCTGATTTACTTTGCTCTTTTAGTTTGGCGCGAAAATTCTTTGGATTTTTTATGCATGAATACAATGCACACATCTTAACTCAGCTTATTTCTAAGCTCTAATGCTGGGATGTTACAGTCCCACGGGTTGAGACGGAAGCTGAATCTCATAGTGTGCTCAAGGCGGACAACGAATCTCTTGGAGCCAAAAGCATGATGCCTAAGACCCCGAAACTCTGAGAAGCCAAGGAAAGAGTTAATGTGCTGAAAATTTCAGACAACGTTTCAGAAGGAGAGAAGATGACGCCGCGTGTTGATTCTGCTCCCGCGGTTGTAGGGAACAACGTTGATGAGAAGGAATATGGAGCCACCATTCCTACGAAGCCTGGAAGGCGACTCAATACCGGTCATTATTATAAAGACAAGACCGCAGACAAGTTCTCAAAAGTACTCTAGGATATTGACTCCCAAATTTGTCCATGCTAATTAAAACTCTTATGAGCCCATGTTGTAATCAATTAGACCAATCGGCTAATCCAGTAGCTAAAATATCTATAGGCAGAAACCAAGTCCACGCTGAGGAAACTTGACGCCCAAATTTGCAGCCAGCAACTACGCCCACGTTTCTTCCCACGATGGTCAGGACATGCGCACGCTCCGTCACGAACGAGTCCCTCGCTTGCCTCCTATATAAGGGCTAAAAACATCACATAGAAGGCTGGCTGATCTCGCTCATGGCTCCGTCACGCGCTCCATTCCATATCCATTGATCGCTCACCCCGTTCCCTAGATCATTTATACTCTACGCTAGATTCATTGATGGCTCACTATTTGTCCCCCTACCAATCGATGCTCGTGTACACTGTCGGCCGCCCGCGTACGTCGTCGGCCGCTTGCCATACACGTCGGCCGTGCGGCTGCTCGCCCATATACGAGCTGCTGATATCCGTTGCCCATCGCGCATGAGAAGATCAAAGATTAGAGGACATCTGCAAAAGGTAAAAAAGTGTATTTTTCTTGTTCATCATGAAGTTCCTCCCCCATCTACTAGTTTGGTCACATTGACACAAACTAGGAGATTTTGTCTCATTAATTAATACATGTACTTCTACTCTTGGCTTGATGATGTTGATATATGCTAAATTGTCTGATGATCATGATCATGAAAATTGTCCCTTGTTATGGTCACATTGATACAAACCAAGGTGCTATTAAACATACATGTTAATAAAATTTGGCTCTTGGCTTGGTTACATTGACACAAGCCAAGTTGTCTAAAATCACACATTATCAAAATCATGCTCTTGGTTTGATCATATCGACACAAGCCAAGTTGCCCCATACTCACATGTTAATAAAAATTTATTCTTTGTTTGGTCACATCGACACAACCCAAGTCACCTTAAATGCCCAAAAATATATATGTTACTAGTCTCACTCCACCACATATGGTCATTTTGGGATTAGTATTAGATAAGCAAATAAATGAACTCCATGGTAGTAGCATGCGTCTTCAACTGGTAGCTAAATACTAGTCTGTAATATATGCATGTGAACAAATAAAACAATATTGCGTTAGTTTGATGGCTCTAGAATATAGCTACCTTTGCCTTCATGCAACAAGCAAATTAAATCATCTATTCCCTTTGTATTGGCGCAACACATGTCCGGAAATAAACTAGCGGATGTTGTGTATACTAAGTGTGTGTAAAATACCATACTTTGCATAACGTGGGTGTTGCTGAAATCATAAACCTAATCAATCTTTAAAGTTGTTTGCACCATTCATGATAGAATGTATGCACCAGTGACATTATTTACCATCTAAAGTATGCATGCATGCATATATACATGCATCAGATAGATCTTGGAGTAATAAACCATGCAAAAAGTCACACTTCATATTCATATCGTGTGTTTAGGCCCGGATGCTCTTAGTTGGCTGCTTGACCATTTAAATGAAACAGCCTCATGCGCGATTAAACAATATATATGATAAAAGGTCCATGTTATATGAGACGATTAAATAAATTAGCATTCAATACATATTTTGTTTACCACTAATACTAGTGCAAGCAAAAGATATGATATGGAATATTCATTTGACATGTTGCTCACATTAAATATATGATGCACATGCTACTGTCATTTCTAATTAAACTATACATTGCTCAAATTTCCATGCATGTAGAAAAATCATGCGCATACTCCCATAGTTCACGGCTGCAGGCTGCAGGTAAAAATGAAAAGGGCTCTTGGCCAGTTAATCAATCATTAAGAAAACCACCCCAGATAACTAACAAGGTATATTAAGTATCCTATGCATGGTACATGGCCCATGCACCCATTAGGAATATTCTCCCATGCGTATAATATGTTTGTGCTTCTAAATACTAGTGCGAGTGCAAAATATCTTACTTGTGCTTCTTATACTAGAACGAGTGTAAAAGTATGGCATATATACTAAAATGATATATGCTATCAACACGTACAATAATTCAAAGAAGATTAAGTGCTCTCGAGCATGCTGACACAGCGAGGAGGACTTTAGTTTCTACATTTTGTAGTCTTCTTTTATTTCTATATTTTATAGTATTCACATGTTGTAACGCTATGTAATAGCTATGTTTGATTTCTTAATCAGGGGTTTTCTCTAAGGATATGTAATTAACAGTTCTTTTATATAAATGTAAGAGTTCTGAAAATAAAGTATCTGCAATGTCTGACCATTTTCTTATTTATGCATTTACACATTTAAATCATACTATATGTCTCTATGACATGGACGCGTACTTTGTCGCCCCATTTGCTGCAGGCCGCCAGGGATGAAGGGCCTAGATAGGCTTGTGCGGGCTCAGATGGGCTCGTGCGGCCTTCCACTGGCCGCATTATGCGGTGGGCTTCCATGGTGGCCCTGTTCCGGTGGCGGCGGTGCCCAAACTTGCTGCTCTGGTGGCGATAGTGACCCAGTTCGATTGGATCAGACCACCCCGGTCTTGTTCGTGGCGTTTTGAGTGGCTGTTGTGGTGGTATGGTGGAATTCATTCTCCTCCTACGGCAACCAGCTGCCTCCAACGGTGGTGGTTCAAGCCGACAACTTTCTCCATCTCGTAGGGGGACGACTGGTCTGGGTGGAAGCCCTGCTTGGTTCTTCCGATGCTGACCACGATGACGCCTACGAGTTCCCTTTCCCTCCTTAGAGGTGTGTGATGACCCACAAGTATAGGGGTGTATCGCAGAATTTTCGATAAGAGTGTCGAACCCAACGAAGAGCGGAAGGTGTTGACAAGTGGTATGGATCAGGAACTATATATAAATACTTAGCAAACGGAGTTTTAGGGGTTTTTGATAATGCAAATAAATAAAGTACGAGTAAATAAAAGACAATAACAATAATTGCGGCAAGTGGCCCAATCCTTTTTAAGCAAAGGACAAGCCGGTTGTATTACTTAAGATGACCAAACCTTATCGAGGACACATGGGAATATCATCAAGTGCTTTCGTTTCATATAGTTGATTAATCTTCTCTAGTTAGATAAGTGTTGTGTGGGTGAACCTATGCTAATATACTGACCTTCCTAGGACTAATACATACTTGTGATTAAACCCTTGCAAGCATCCGCAACTACAAGAAAGTAATTAAGATAAAAACATAACCACAGCCTTAAACTTTGAGATCCTACACTCCCTTGCGCAAAGGTTTCCTAACGGGGGTTCAGGTTTCTGTCACTCTGGCAACCCCACGATTAGTAGCCAAATACACAATGCATTCCCCTAGGCCCATAAAGGTGAAGTATCATGTAGTCGACGTTCACATGATACCACTAGAATAATAACACCACAACTTAAATATCAAACCATTGAATCTTTCTCAACACAATTCCACTACTAACAACATGACTTCTCCCATGTCCTCAAGAACTAAACGAACTACTCATGAGACATCATACGGATCAAGATCAGAGATGAAATAATGATGAGTAACAATCTAAACATGAATGACAATTCAATGGTTCCACTCAATAGCATCAACCACAACAATTAATCAACATTGGGAAAGTTTCCCCTAAGAACTATGCAAGATTCAACCCAATTGTTATAGCGGTATGGAGTGGTGGTGATGGTGCTGGTGGAGATGATGATGGAGATGACGATGATGATGATCCCGATGAAGTCCATCTTGATGACGATGTTGATGGTGATGATCTCCCCTCTCCGGGAAGGAATTTCCTCGGCAGAATTCTACCTGCCGGAGAGCTCTTTCTCTCTCTGTAGTTTCCGCCCCGTAGAGGCGGTGGAACCTTTCTATGGTCGCTCCCCGAGTCTTAGGGTTTCGAGTGGAATATATACGTCAGAGGGCGATCCAAAGGTGGGCCAGGCTGGCCACACCACCTAGTGGCGCGGCCAGGGCTAGCCCGCGCCAGGGGGTGGTGTGGGCCCCCTGTGGCCTATCTCCACTTCCCCTTCTGGCTTCCTTCATCTTCTGGAAAAATAGGAATTTCCATATATTTTCTGAGATTTTCTGATCTTGCCAAAATTGCATCTGGATAGTGTTTTTTCTGTCAGAATCCTAGCTTCAGTGGTTCATCCTCAAAAAGCCATCAACCATGCAAAAAAATAGATGAAATAACATAAGTATCATCTCTTAATATGAAATATATCAATGAATAACAGTAAATTATGATATAGAATAGTGATGCAGAATGGAAGTATCAACTCCCCCCAAGCTTAGACCACGCTTGTCCCCAAGCGAAAACTGAGCTCGATAAACATGACCACAAGTTTATGGAGTGAAGTGTCGATAAAAATAATACGGACAAGAAGCATCACATTCATCAGTACACAAATCATAATAGAAAACAACTCACTATTATATAACTTAACTTGCAATGAGTAAAGGAAACACAATAAAGATACACAAAGTAAATCATAATTGGTGATGGCAAACTTTGTTCTTGGTCAAAGAACGGTTAACAAATTGCAGCAGTTAAACATAATGGGGTTTTCAATGATAGCTTTCAAAGTAATACTCATTCAAATAAGAGCAGTGTGCAAAACAAGGAACATAAGAAACATGATTGAACAAATCATCATATGAAAGATTGAATCACAACAACTCAAATGCTTTCTTAAGATAGAAAGGAATAGGTTTACTGACTCTACTAAAAAGTAAAAGATAGGCCCTTCATAAGAGGGAAGCAGGGATTTCAAATTTCATAAAGAGCTTCCAAAGATCATGGTACTTACTAGCTTTCAGCTCTCATTTCCCCCTATCATAAGCATCTTTAGGTGATTAAGGTTAAAGTGAACAAATATAAGGATATGCTTGAAAGTTATAAGCCGAGAATCTCATGCCCCTTGCCTACGAACCCCGAACCTCATGCTACTCAACTTGTCACGAGTTAGTTCTTGTCATTGTAAGTATATGTGTATCATGGAGAACCACCAACGGGTACCCCTTGCCCCATGATACAGGAGCTATCCCATATCAAAATGACAAGGCAACAGACAATGAGCATCTCAGCGATCTTTTTATTTTCTATTTGCATAGGTTTTTATTGAGGATGCTTCATAGAATGCTCACTATGGTTATGCTGCAAGTTTCCACCATGATTAGGCATGTGTTAGGCTAGCCGCCCAGGCGTTTCTCTAACACACATACAAACTCCATGAGCTTACAAGTTCCACTTTTATTTCACACCATCGGGATCCATAAGCAAAACAACATGATATCAACTAGGTACAAAGTACCAAATGAAGTGTTGAAAGCGGTCCCCATGATACATGGTTCGGCTAACTTGAACTCATAAAGCGCAAGCATATACGCAACAAAGAAGGACCCAATGGTTCAAGTTTATTAAATGCAAGAAATTAAAGTGTGCCATCAAGTTCGTGAGAGCTTTAATCACTAATTTTCACATAACAAGTTTAATTTGGGAGGTAGATAAAACAAGAATTTACTTGGAATAGCAATAATGCTACTAGGTCGGTATGGTGGACACAAATGGCAAAGGTTTTGGTTTAAAGGAGTTCCACTTTTATTTCACATCGCCAGGATCCATAAACAAAAGAACATGATATCAACTGAATAATAGGTGCAATGTTGAAAGCGTTCCCCATGAAAGCATGGTTCTACTAATTCTCAACTTATAAAGTGCAAGCACATAGGCAACATAGATGTACGCAATGGTTCAAGTTTATTAAGTGCAAGAAAGTAAAGTGTGCCATCAAGTTCGTGAGAGCTTTAATCACTAGTTTTCACATAACAAGTTTAATTTTGAAGAAAGATAAAAGCATGAATTTACTTGGAATAGCAATAATGCTAATGGGTAGATATGGTGGACACAAATGGCGTAGGTTCTATTTTTAGGAATGGATGCACGAGAAGTATTCCCTCTCAGTACAGGTTTTTGGCTAGCAAGGCTGGGTAGCAAGCATAAGAATTGAAGGAAACAAACAAACATACTAATGATGGAAACAATCATGCAATCTTCCATTAAAACACAAAAGATCTTAACTAGAGAACACTAAGCTTATGAGTCAAACGAGAAGGGAAGATAATGAAATCATATTTCTAAAAGTACTTTTCTCTTTTCCATTCAATCCTCAAATAGTGTTACTACTGACCAAAGCTAAGTTTGCCAAAACCAATTAAATTTACTTAATGATCCCAAAGTGATACCAATACTAGCAACAAAATCAATCATATAACAGAAATTGTAAACTAAAATAAAATGTGCACAAAGTAAATGATAGTACTTCTCATTAATATTCCATAATGGCAACTCACACCAAGGGATACATAGAACTAGCTAGGGAGAGATACTTCCATAATGCAACCCATCCTATATGATAACTTCTCTATTCATGACATGACTCTACTAAAAAAAGTAAAAAGATGAAAGATAATGATGTGATACCACGGCATTCCCCCAAGCTTGGAACAAACCAAGGGGATGCCAAAACCTGATGACGAATTACTCCTTCGGTGGTGGTGGTGTTCTCTCGATAAGCTTTTCAATCAATTTCTTCATATCCTCAATCTCGATGGTGAGAGTACGAATCAACTCCGAATTGTGCTCAATGCAGTTCATGATCATGTTGCGATGTGGATCCCAGCCCTTGTGATTCTTTCCTGAATGGTTAGAACGGGGCATATCCAAACGTGAATCTAAACAATGGCGCGGAACCATCCCTCAAGCGGACATCCGTGCATTCCTTTTGAGCTTGATATGACGTGCCATCACTCCAATTCTTGCAATGGTGGTGCTGGTGCGCGGATGCTGGTCTTCCTTCACTTCCTCTTCAACTTCACCCTTGATCTCCTCATCATGCTTGGGGTCTTGGAGATCATCTTCCATAGGCTTCTTGCCCTTATGATTGGTGGAGACCATCGTGCTTCTATACTTGAGATTAGCTCCTGACAGAAACAGATCGAAACGAAAACACGACGAGAACACGATATACGAACCTCGGAGGATCCGGGGGGATTATATATTATGAAGTTTAACAACAAAAGGAAGGTACTGGGAGAAGACGGGTCGGAGACAGTCTCCCGGGTGGCCACACCCCTTGGTGGGGAGGCCAGGTGGGCCCGCGCCACGGGGTGGTGTGAGCCCACCGAGATCCGTTTCCGTCCCCCTTTCGACTCATTATCTTCCACATTACATAAAAACTGCAAAAATATAAATTGAAAGGTTTTTCGCGGATCTTTTCTCACCAGAACTGTTACCTATTCGAAAACGGACTCTACAGGTTTCTGGATTTGGTCTTTGATAAATTTTTAAGGAGTCACCACTTGAATAACATCAAATATCTTCATTGTAAGAATCTCCAGAAATATAGTGCTTGAGTCTTTGACCATTCACCACTCATTACACCATTCTCTCCTAACACTTGAAAATTTCTTTCACACAAAACTTCACACAATATTCATTAGCAACATTACTAGATGCAAGAGAACAAACCTTTGGGTTCAATTTCAACTGAAATCCATCTAACCATTAAGCTACTGAAACAACTCCTTTCGATAACCCAAAACAATCAAAAAGGAAATCGATTTAAGAGGCAAATGCAAAATGAAAGAAATCTATCAAAACAGACCAGCAGGTAAAGATCATTTTTTTAGAAACTTTTGTTGCTCAAATCAAAAAGTGAAAAACTAAAGAAAGTTAAATAATAAACTGGGGAATGTACACAAAAAATCACAAATTAGTACGATATTCTGGGATTTTTCACGATTTTTTACAATGAAGCACAAAAATCTGTTTCGGGACAGCAACTTCCCCAAATCTTACTTCTCTCTCATTAGAGGTTGATCTTGACACAAAAACTAAACAAAAGGATAAGGAGAGGTGATTGCAGAAGCAATAACTTCCAAGACTCAAATAAACAAAAACAAACTGAAAGCAAAAATATATTGGGTTGTCTGAAAAAAAGTTATTTCTTTATGGCCATTAAGATTGGCATGATGATTCCAATGATGCTCACATAAGAATATGGATTGAAGTAAAAGAGAGAATCAAGAAGCAAAAATGCACATATTTGAGTCTAACCCACTTCCTATGCAAGGGAATTTTGTAAGAAAATAAGTTATTGAAACCAGAGGCTACTAGCATAGGAAGGCAAAATAAGTGCAGCATAAAGACTTTCAGCATAAAGCAAGGAAACTTAATATTATTGAGATACATAAAAGCACTTTTCCCTCTCTCATAATAACTTTCAGCATCATGAATAAATTTAATGATATAATTGTCACATGAACCGTAATAGCAATGATCACTTATTCTAACAGAAAACACCGGGACACTAGTTCTCCTAATACTACTATGTGCAGCAATATTAGAAGTATCCTTACAAAGGGTAATGTGCCCATCTTCTACATATTTAGTGACAAAGCCTTTCACATTGCTACTGCAAGTTCAACATCTATTTGTTCATCAGGTTCCACAGCTTTATTTGTACTTTTGTTAACCATACTAGCTATCACAGAATGTTCCTTTACCTTAACAGGGAAAGGTATTTTCTCGATATAAGGTTCAGGTAAAATATGATTAGTAGTATAAACTTCAGTATTTCTAGCAGGAACACAATTAACAATATCTTTATATGGCTCATGATACTTGTTCCATTTATTTTTAGGAATTTCAATATAAGAGGCAAAGGCCTTAAAACAATTTGCAATACTTTGAGAATCAAGACCATAAGCAACACTAATATTATGAAAGTCATCAGTTCCCATAAAAGGTTTAATGCATTCATAATCATAATTTATACCTGACTTTCTACCTTTATCATTCTCCCATGCTTCAACATTGTCTTGAATATAGTCTAGAAGATCCCATTTAGCTTCTTCTTCCATACGTGTAAATGATCCGGCACAAGAAGCATCCAATAAATCCTTATCATGAAGAGAAAGCCTTGCATAAAAGATATTGATAATAATATTATTAGGGAGCTCATGAATAGGACATTTGAGCATTAGCAACTTCAATCTCCCCCAAGCTTGGGCGGTACTCTCTCCATTTGGAGGCCAAGAGTTATATATTTGATTCCGATGTTTATGAATCTCAGAAGGAGGATAAAATTTGGAATAAAAGAGAGGTACAATTTCCTCCCATTCAAGAGTGTGGCCATTCTTCAGCAGCTTAAACCATTCCTTGGCTCTGCCTTTCAATGATAAAGAGAATAACTTCCTCTTAACTTGATATGTTGTAATGCCTGCACACTTAAACAATCCGCATAATTCATGTATAAAGAGAAAATGATCACCGGGATGAACAGTTCCATGTCCAAAATAGTAGTTATCCATAACACGATCAACATTTTTTGTAGGTATCTTAAAAGGATCAATTTTAGCAGGTGGTGGTTCATCTACTACCTTAGCAGTGGTAGTAGCATTACGAAATAAGAAACTAAGTGAATTATCCATATTGAAATAAAGTAACTAACAAAAATAAACAATACTCATAGTAGAAGTCTCCTTTACCAGTTCCACTTTTCAATAGCGCTTCACTCCTCGGCAACGGTGCCAGAAAATAGTCTTGATGACCCACAATTATACGGGGTGTATCGCAGTATTCTCGATAAGTAAGAGTGTCGAACCCAACAAAGAGCAGAAGGTGTTGACAAGTGGTATGGATCAGGAATTCTTTGTAAATACTTAGCAAACAGATTTTTAGAGGTTTTTGATAATGCAAATAAATAAAGTACGAGTAAATAAAAGACAATAACAATAATTGCAGCAAGTGGCCTAATCCTTTCTTTAGCACAGGACAAGCCGGTTGTATTACTTAAGATGACCAAACATTCTCGAGGACACATGGGAATATTGTCAAGTGCTTTTGTTTCATATAGTTGATTAATCTTCTCTAGTAAGATAAGTGTTGTGTGGGTGAACCTATGCTAATGTACTGACCTTCCTAGCACTAATACATACTTGTGATTATACCCCTTGCAAGCATCCGCAACTACAAGAAAGTAATTAAGATAAAAACCTAACCACAGCCTTAAACTTTGAGATCCTACACTCTCTTGCGCAAAGGTTTCCTAACAGGGGTTCAGGTTTCTGTCACTCCGGGAACCCCACAATTAGTAGCCAAATACACAATGCATTCCCCTAGGCCCATAAAGGTGAAGTATCATGTAGTCGACGTTCACATGACACCACTAGAAAAATAACATCACAACTTAAATATCAAACCGTTGAATTTCTCAACACAATTCCACTACTAACAACATGACTTCTCCCATGTCCTCAAGAACTAAATGAACTACTCATGAGACATCATATGGATCAAGATCAGAGATGAAATAATGATGAGTAACAATCTGAACATGAATGATAATTCAATGGTTCAACTCAATAGCATCAACCACAACAAGTAATCAACACTGGGAAAGTTTCCCCTAAGAACTATGCAAGATTCAACCTAATTGTTACATCGGTATGGAGTGGTGGTGATGGTGCTGGTGGAGATGATGATGGAGATGATGATGATGATGATACCGATGAAGTCCAGCTTGATGATGATATTAATGGCGACGATCTCTCCTCTCCGAGAAGGAATTTCCTCGGCAGAATTCTGCCTACTGGAGAGAGCTCTTTCTCTCTCTATAGTTTCCACCCCGCAGAGGCGGCGGAACCTTTTTGTGGTCGCTCCCCGAGTCTTAGGGTTTCGAGGGGAATATATACGCCAGAGGGCGATGCCAGAGGTGGGCCAAGGTGGCCACACCACCTGGTGGCGCGGCCAGGGCTGGCCCGCGCCAGGGGGTGGTGTGGGCCCCCTATGGCCCATCTCCACTTCTCCTTTTGGCTTCCTTCGTATTCTGGAAAAATAGGAATTTTCATATATTTTCTGGGATTTTCTCATCTTCGCCAAAATTGCATCCGGATAGTGCTTTTTCCGTCAGAATCCTGGCTTCAGTGATTCATCCTCAGAAAGTCATCAACCATGCAAAAATAGATAAAATAACATAAGTATCATCTCTTAATATGAAATATATCAATGAATAACAGTAAATTATGAGATAGAATAGTGATGAAAATGGACGTATCAGTGTGTTGTTTGGGCCTAGTCGTCCCTCCCCTTGGCGCTATGGGAATCCCTAGGTCTGCCTTGTCAGACTAGGCAACAGCAGCTTAAATAGGTTCGATTACTCGGATTCTTATGATTTGCTACCCTATACTGGGTAAAAGGCTTATGGCCTATGAAGATTTCAGATGATAGCCCAAGAAAGCAACCGACAAAGAGTTTGATTGTATTAGGAAAGAAATGAACCGATTCAATCTATCCGCAGACAACTTTGAGACCCAGCCTATTATATATAGGACGGGAGAAGCCCAAGCAAGGGTATCGAAATCTCCCAGGCAACTTGTAATAGTGCAATTTCCAAATATTCAGGCGACTTTGACTCCATTGTTTTCCTGACATCCAACGAAATCCCAGCGTTCTCTTTTCCGTCAAACCATAAGTCCTTCACCGTGGACATTTCCGAGGTTACCCCTCATCAATTGGCACCGTCTGTGGGAATCCTGAACGTTGGAACCACGGATTCGGCGGACCGCTCTCCACCAAGCATCAACCCGACAAAAGCAGTTCCACACCCGCCCACCCCTGTATTGGTACCCGCTGATTTCAACGACGGATTCAATCTAATCATCGGAAGCTTCCACTTCCAAGTAGAAGAACCACAAGAATCGCACCCTTTGGCCCTGATCACATCAGAACCGCCGGTGGAAAAACCTACGCCTGCGGCGGTACCAGCATCATCAGTCGGATCCTCCATGGACGTCACAGCACAGATCAAAGCAGGCGAAGAAAGCGAGCAAATCGAGACGGATCTAAGGAACCTTGATGGCCTTCATGGTAATATCTCTCTCGGATCAGGTCCTCAGTGAACTCCACTACACGAAGCAAACCCGGCAACTTCAGAACCCGAAGAAAGCAGCGAAAACGTCGACTTCGAAAAAAGGATGGCGAAGATCTATCTAGAACTACAATCTCAAAATATTATCAGTACATCCTTTGAAGCAGAAGATAATGTCATCGTCCCACGCATAACATGCCACCAAGTGTGCATGGTCAACGGGAATACCTCAACACCGCGTGACTCTAACGGTAATCCTATCCTCGACCCCAATGATATTTTATCAGATGACAATGCAGGAAATCACAATGAAGGGGACCACGGAAACGGAGGAGAAACGGCGGATAACCGCATAGTCCAAGGAGGTGGCAGAGAACCGCATGGAGGAGAGAGGCAAACTCTTTGGCTACCAGCAACGACATGCTGGCAAAAAGCAAGGGAAGCAATTTCGCGAGTAGTTCCGATGACAGCGGATGCTTCACACGAGGATCTATTAGCAAATCAGTACCTGCTTCATCACAAGAAGAGAGACCTACTTAGGATGCAAAGGAAACTCGATGAAAGAAAGAGATTAGCCAACGAATCCAGCTTACGACAGGCAAAGTTAAGCTCTACCTGAGGATCAGGGAGTGTAACAGGAGGAGCACCGACAAGAAGGGGAACATCTTGACTGCACCATATCCCTGAAGCAGAAAGATGTGGACTCATTCGAGATCTCGACCTATCGTTCATGTCGATTGACCAAGTAGGAAACATCAAGGCAAAAATGGCTCAGGCAACCCTTGTGGCCACGCAAACATATCTGATCACAACTCAGCCCGCACCCGACAATCCCCGTGCAGCCCTCCATCGCTCCGCCCTGATGAACCATGGCATGGTGGGAGCCTCTCTCGTAGAAGCAGAGCAAGGAACCACGCGACAGCCCGATAGATTCCCACACTGTCGCAGCAGCCCTCGGCAAGTGGGACACACCCGACGATCTTGATCGCCACACCAAGCACACCTCATAGGATCCGAGCCGCGAAGTAACACAAGAAATGACAACACGCAACACAGGAATGATGGATCAAGAGATGAGAACCGCAGCCAATGATACCATGATGGATACAACAAAGACGATTACGAGCTATGCGGGGCCAGCTATTTCACTCAGCGGTTTCGCAAAACCTCAGTACCCAAGGACTTCAAACTTCCGCACGACTGCCAAAAGTATGATGGACTCTAGGAACCCGAAGCATGGTTACCGGATTATTTGGCCACTGCCAAGTTACAAGGCAGATCCATAGCTACCGCAATACAAATCTTACAACTACACCTCACCGACGCCGCAAGATCATGGCTCAGACGGTTACCCGAAGATTCCATCGGCAGTTGGAACGACCTAGAAGATAAGTTCATCCGGCACATCCAATCCACGTTTAAACGACCTGCATCCTTGGAGCAGTTGCGGGCATGCAAACAAAAATCTGGGAATCAATAAGAGCATTCATCCAATGATGGAATATCATCAAAAACTCAGCTAAGTCCATATCCGATGAAAGGGCCATCGATGCCTTCAACGACGGCCTTCGTCGCTGAGAATTCATAGAAGAACTGGGACGGCTTAAACCCAAAACAATATCACAATTAATGGAAATAGCAAATCATTGGGCTGATGGAGAAGATGCGCTGCATAATAAGCATACACAATCACCCGAAGAAGACAGGGATAAACGCGGCAACGATAGAAGAAGAAGGAACAACGATGGAAACACGGGACCAAGTTACATTGCAGCCGATTTCTCGGGTGAAGGCAACAACAGAAGTAATGACTACAATGGCGGATACCGCCATAACAGGGACGACGTCGGAGGAAGCCAGTCAACACAACGGTACCACCAAGAGCTCGAGACCCACCCATTTCCGCAATGCAAATGCTGGAAGGACCCTATAATATGCATTTTTATGTTGACTGATCAGGCAGACAATAATCTAACCATCTCATGAAAGACTGCCGAACATTCTTGAAGATGTAGGAGCTATGTAATGTAAAAGCAACCGAAGCAGCAAACCGAGGATACACATCTGCGCGGCGCACATTAGCCATTGGCGCACCACCACCACCAGCACCACCACCACAAAACACAACTGACCAAAACAATGAATACCCTAGGTCAAAAGGGGCGATGTCCATGATTCAGAAAGGGCGTCCATCCAATAGAACCTAGAAGCTCATCACTAGACAAGTCAATATGGCGGAAACTGCAACATCAACCACACCTGAATATCTCCATTGGTTAGAGCAAGAAATCACATTCAATAGAGCCGATCACCCGCTTCGGGTCCCACGACCAGGTCACTCAGCCTTGATAGTCGAAGCACAAATTGGCGGGTTCAATATGAGCAAGGTTTTCATGGATGCAGGAAGTAGCATAAATCTGATCTACGTAAAAATGCTAAGAACAATGGGCTATCCCCTGGACAATCTCGCGCCAACAGAAACATCTTTCCATGGAATAGTACTAGGTAAAGCCGAAATTCCTTTAGGAAAAGTTTTTCTTGATGTTGTTTGTGGTTCCAAAGTAAATTTCAGGCTAGAAAAACTCGAATTCGAAGTCATGGATTGGCCATCACAATATCACGTGATCCTGGGATGACCAGCTTTCGCACGGTTCATGGCAGTTCCGCATTATGCGTACCTAGTCATGAAGATGCCATCACCACAAGGAATCATCACGGTAAAAGGAATCTTCACACGTGCCGACAATTGTGATCAGGAGTTCAACAAAATTTCTGAATCTTTCGGGATGGCAACAAAGTTCGAACAACTCAAAACTTCAGCAATCACAGAACCACTGGAAGTAGCACGTGTCAATCCTGATTAGTCTTTTGACACGGTTAAGGAAACAAAAGAAGTACAAATCCACCCCGTCGACCCGACAAAAACAACATTTCTATCTTCCAATCTTGGTCCCGCATAGGAAAGCGCGCTCATCGGGTTCCTCCGTGAGCACTAGGAGATCTTCGCATAGCTACCTTCTAACATGGCGGGAATTCCAAGGGAGCTCGCTGAGCAAGCATTAAATTTGGATCCAAAGGTGAAGCCAGTAAAACAACCGCTTCTTCGCTTCGCAGAACCAAAGTGTAAAGCCATTGGAAAGGAGCTCCATCGCCTTACTGACTCCAACTTTATCAAAGAACTAACAAAAGCAGAGTGGGTCGCAAACCTAGTATGTGTTCCAAAGAAAAATACTACAGAACTTCAGATGTGCATCAACTTTACTGCACTGAACAAACATTGTCCAAAATATCACTTCCCATTGCCGCGAATCGACCAAATAATCGATGCAACCGCGGGATGCGAACGTCTTTCTTTCTTCGATGCTTACTCAGGATACTACCAGATTAGGATGAAGGAAGAATATTAGGAGAAAACAACGTTTATTATGCCTTATGGTGTATTCTGCTACACAACAATGCCCTTTGGCCTCAAGAACACCGGAGCAACATATCAGCGAATGATGCAGAAATGTTTGGGAAGCTAAATAGGCACAAACGTACAAGTATATAACAATGACGTTATAGTTACAACAAGACAAGGATCTGCACTCATCAAGAACCTCGAAGAAACATTCAAAAATCTTGACAAGTTTAGAATCAAACTGAACCTGAAGAAATGTTCCTTTGGAGTCCCGGTAGGGCAACTCCTCGGATATTTGGTATCAGCAAGAGGAATCGAGGCTAATCCCGAGAAAATACAAGCAATTTTAACAATGAAAAATCCAAAAAATCTACGTGGTGTACAACAGCTGGCGGGGCGAGTAGCGGCACTCAGTTGTTTCATTGTGAGATTAGGAGAAAAGGCGTTGCCATTTTACGCCCTCATGAGGAAATCGGAGAAATTCGAATGGACGGAGGAAACTCAACGCGCCTTTCAAGATCTTAAAAGGACACTTTCGACATCTCCCGTCGTCGTGTTGCCAAAAGTGAAAAAGCCTTTACTGCTTTATATCACTGCCACAAATCAGGTGGTCAGCATGATCTTGGTCGTAGAGCGACCCGAAGAAGGAAAAACCCATGGTGTATAGAGGTCAGTCTACTTCCCGAGCGAGGTTTTATCACCATCCAAACAAAGGTATCCACATTACCAAAAACTAACGTATGGGGTATTTATGATAGCACGAAAACTATGTCATTATTTTTTGGAACATCCGATCATAGTGGTTAATGAAGCACCTCTGTCAAACATCCTCAATAATCCAGAAGCAACTGAGTGTGTCTCTCTATGGGAAATCGAATTATCCCATCGAGACATCACGTATGAGAAGCGCAAGGCAATCAAGTCATAAGTTTTGCCAGATTTCATCACAGAATGGACATAGTTGCAATGTGCGGGTCCACCTAACCTTTCTAGCACATGGACAACGTATTTCGATGGATCAAAAAGAACAGAAGGAGCAGGGCATGAGTTATACTAGTATCAATACAAGGCGACAAAATGCGCTATATACTTTGGATGAGCTTTGCAAATACATCCAACAATTAAGCTAAATACGAGGCCTTGTTGCACGACATGCGAATGGCTAAAGCCTGCGGTGCAACTTGCCTCAAAATCTTTGGAGATTCCAATCTTGTGGCACAACAAGCAATAAACAATTGCGACGCCGTCAGCGATAACATGATTGCTTACCGCGATCTATATGGCATTATGGAAGCTCAATTTGATGGATGTGAAGTATCACACATTGGAAGAGCTAGCAATGGAAGAAGCTGACAATCTAGCGAACATCGGATCCTTGTTCTTACTAGTGCCACCTAGGGTTTTTTGGGAAGAAATAACAGAACGATCGATCAAAGCAAAAAGAGTCTTCGAGGTCGTAGCACCAAAAAAGGGAAAAAAGAATCACCCGCGAAAAGACTCAGGGGCTCCATCAGCGACCAAGAGTATAGAAGAGGCAATCGAAGAAGAAGAACAGGAAATTGGAGAGATCATGCTAATTGAGCCTACCTGGATGCAGCCGTGTGTAGCATACATGACTAAGCGCGAGCTACCCGAAGATGTGATAGAACCCCAGCAAATCACCCGAAGATCGAAGGCCTTCAGAATAATCAAAGGGGGGCTGTGCAAGAGAAGCATTTCGAGTGTGTTGCAGCGTTGTGTAACACCCAAAGAAGGAAAAATCATACTCAAAGATATACATGAAGGAGTTTGTGGTCACCATGCTAGTAGCCGAGCGATTGCTGCCAAAGCATTCAGGGCAGGATTTTACTGGTTGACTGTAGTTCAAGATGCAAAAGATATCGTCAGAACATGTGAAGCATACCAATGGTTCGCAACAAATCCTAGAGCACCCGTCGCTGAGTTAAATTCTATACCCCTGGCTTGGCCTTTTGCCCAGTGGGGACTCGATATGGTGGGAAAACTTCACAAATCATCGCTAGGAGGACACGTCTTTTTGCTAGTAGAAGTCGACAAATTTACTAAATGGATCGAAGCAATGCCTTTCACCACCCAAGACAGAGCTTTAGCTGTGAATTTCATTAAATCCATAGTATTTTGGTTTGGCATACCAAACAGCATCATTACAGACAATGAGACTAACTTTACATCTAATGAGTTCAAGGAATACTGCCAGGAGATGGGTATCAAAGTAAGCTACGCCTTGGTAGCTCACCCGCAAACAAATGGACAAGTAGAAAAAGTCAATGGGCTAGTTACTGCTGGACTCAAGAAAAGACTACTAGCGCCACTTGACAGAGCAAAAGGAGCATGGGTTAATGAGCTACCGTCTGTCTTATGGAGTTTGCGTACAACCCCAAATAATTCGACACAAGAGACACCTTTCTTTCTGGTGCAGGACACAGAAGCCATTCTTCCTGTTGAAGTATCACATGAATCCCCAAGAGAAACTGCATACGATGAAGAGGAATCAAGAGAAGCACTCGAAGATGATATGGATGCACTTGATGAAGCTCGAGATGAAGCCTTACAAAAAGCAACTATGTACCAGCAAAACTTGCACAATTACCACAGCCAACGATTGTGGCCTAGGTCCTTCATGGTAGGGGACCTAGTTCTTGGTCTCAAGAAAGATGGACACCGAAAGTTAGAATCTCCATGGCAAGGACCATACATCGTCACAAAAATTATTCCCGGAGGAGCATATCGACTACAAGACAAGAATACATGAGACAAATACTCCAATCTATGGAATGTAGCGCAGCTACGACACTTTTACGCATAAGATTACTTACAATATGATAAGATTTACGTCTCGGCTTCTTAAGACAGAATATCCAGGCCAACGGCTAGGCGCCATCCACCGAAAACAATGTACCATCAGTTTTTCGCCTTGTGTATAAAAGATAAGTTTTTCATACCTTAAATTCTTAATTGTTTATATCCATTCAAAAGATCTAGGTTTTTCATCAAGCTAACAGGAGCTATGATCCTATATCCAAATACAAGCATCCGAACATATCCTCGGGGGCTACTCCCATCGGGAGCGCTAGCACGCACCCGATAGAAATCCAATTATATATGATTAAAACAAATATGTTCATGATTGAAAATACCTATGAGTTTTACATCGATGTATCCTCAAAAAGGTATCCTTAAAAAGATTACTCCCATCGGGAGACGACATAAAACATTAAAACTATCTGATAAAAGTCAGAAATACTGGCAGCCCAACAAGCCAACCGCCAAAAAACAAAAAATCTCGGATCACGCTCAAACGCGACAAAAATCTGAATGCCATGTTCAGAAACATGAAGGTAAGACCCCAGGATTCGTCCTGTGTGGCCTGGTAATCGTACAAGAATGCGCTCTGCCAGTAAAATATATGTATCAATGATACGATGAAAAATCCCGGCAGACACATTGGGTACCCGATAAAATGAAACCGGGATTCAATATTCGATAAGATCTCAGCGGCCCGAATTGAATTACGCCAGTAGTAAATTCCGAGTTCAGGCCTAGGGACTTTAATTTGATGTATGACAACCTTGTTTTTGCCCAGGAGCAGTTAACAGATTCCTGGTCCGTTAGAAGCATCAGACTCGTCGTACCAAAACCCTATAAAAAATAAGAATAAAGAGATAAAAATAAAGGAAAAGAAGGAAGAAAAAACTTTGAGACTCAACCTGAAACTACGGTTCAAGTAGAGTCTCGGGGGCTACTAACATAGGTACGATTACTCGGATGCTTATGATTTGCTGTTCTATACTGGGTAAAAGGCTTACGGCCCATGAAAATTTAAGATGATAGCCCAATGAAGCAACCGACAGAGACTTTGATTATATTAGGAAAGAAACTATGAACCAAGATTGTGTTGGTATTTTGCACGTATGTAAAAATCTATTCGCATACAGCTTTGAGACCTGGCCTATTATATATAGGACAGGAGAAACCCAAGCGAGGGTATCGAAATCTCCCAGGCAACTTGTAATAGCGCAATTTCCAAATATTCAGACGACTTTGACTCTATTGTTTTCCTGACATCCAACGAAATTCCCAGCGTTCTCTTTTCCGCGAAACCCTAAGTCCTTCACCATGGACATTGCCGAGGTTACCCCTCGTCGGCGGCACATCCATATCGTTTCCTTTTTGAAGGCGTTACTTAGGCTACGAGGGGTGTCCCTCCTGTGGCACTCGAGATGGTGACCTCGCCAGTGGTGGCTACTACTGTGAATCCCCGGGGCACTATGTACGTCTTCACCAACACTCTCTTGTCGACTCCTCCCGAGTTCGGCTAGACCCTGCCATTTTCTCACTTCATCATCTAGGCGCATGTAGTGGTACGTTGGTCTGGGCAACCTCGGTGTATGATCGTGTGTGGTTATTTGGCGTCGGCTGTGATGCGGTCCGGAGCCTTGGTGTCCCACCCCCTTTACTCGAATCAGTCTTTCGCCCCGCTTTATAAATAAAGTACACAGGTGAGACCGCTGCTGGGCCAGACAGCACAACGCCCAAAGGAAGTACTGAGCACTGCTGGGGCCGAACAGCACACGCAAAAGCCCAAGAGAAAAAAAGAAAGAAAAAGAAAGAAATGCACGACAACACCGGCTCGACCACCGACATAGACTCGCGACCGCTGCGCCCTCCGAAAAAGTCCCACCACGATCCTATGCCATCGAATTGCCGTGTACCAAGCAGCACCTTCAAGAAGGGGGACGACGATGACGACGCTGCTGCCCGGATTTCTCCTAGGATTTCTCCCGGTACACGCAAGGGAGAGATAGGAGAGTACATCCAGCGCCCTTCAAGAAGGAAGACGGCACTCACAGATGTCGCAGCGCCGGGGCCAGTCTAGCTGGCAAGGATTTCTCCCGACCCCCCAGAGACCCAAACCCCGCCAGTCCTGGCACTCCACCAACTAGCCGACCACCAACATGCGCCAAAACGGTCCCGCCGTCTTCATCGGCGTCTCACCATGGAAAACACCACGAGGTTGGCCGGCGTGAGGAACCCACCGAAGACAAGGGACAGCGGCGCCGCTGCCGCGTGGGAGGGATCGACCTCCACCGACAAAGCGGTAGCAGACCGGACGCAGCAGCAGGAGCATACCAGGCCAACTAGGCCCGGCCAAGTCCAGATCGGGCCCGTGAAGCCCCCGCTGCCGCGCTGCAGCAGACGCATTGGCATCGTCGCTCCCTCTGTCCCGAAGCGTACCCCAAGCCAACCATGGTAGCGACCTGAGAGCGAGCTAGCCCGCCCAAACCACACCTAGGGTTTGGAGCCGCCGCCCAAGCTCGTCTTTGCCACCACCGCCGCCAATCAGCAGCACCCTCGCCCCGCCGCCATCCAGGGCACCGCCGGAATGCCGCCTGCCTAAGAACCCCGCCACAAGAAGAGCATGGCACCATCGCAAGTCGCCTCCCGGAGCCGCCTCCGCCGAAGGAACGGCTTGTAACCCACCTTCTGGGGCCGCCACCCCAGCATCCGCGGACTCGCACCCACTCAGGCAGGTTCTTTGCGTGACCTACGAGGCGGAGGGGATAGGGCTGCCCGACATAGGGTGGTGGAGACAGCACGGCCGCGCGGAGGAGATCGACCTCCACCGCCAACGGCGGCTGCCGTCCAGACGCGGCCGCAGGGGCACACCGGGCACTCGGCCCGGCCGAGCCTAGAGAGGCCCGTAAAGACCCCGCCGCCATGCTGCAGCAGTGTAGCCGCCGCCGTCGCCGCCCTCCTAATCGCCCCACACCCACCCCACCACCTCCAGAGGGAGGCAGGCCCGCGCTAGGCCCGCCCCAAACCCAGAACAGGCCCAAGAGGGCCCAGATCTGGGCCAGCCGGAGCTGCAGAGGGAGCAGGCTAGCCAGGCCCCTCCCTGCCGGCCACCGCCGGCATCACCACGCCGCCACCATGGCCTGGGGCCGAGCCGCCGGGCTGCCAGACTGTGGTCGAGGGACAGGGGAAGTGTGCCAGACCCCCCTCCCCCACACCTAGATCGGGCCTGGTTGGGCCCCGATCTGGGCCAGTAGGCCCGCGCCGCCCACCCCACCATCATCCACCGCCTGCCGCCCACGCCTAAGCGCCGCCAGCCCGCACCGTGAAGCCGCGCGCACCAGACCGCCGCTAGGGCCGACGCCCAAAAGCCGAACCACCCAAAGACGACGCCGCCCCGCGCAGGCCCCGCCACGAGATGGAGACGAGGTCCCGCCGCCGCCGGCACCGCGCGGGCTTTGCCCGGCGGCGCACGCCGGCGACAGCTGGGAGGGAGGCTGAGGAGGGACGCGGGAGAGGTGGCGGCGGCGCTCGGCCCGGACGCCCGCGGGGAGCGACCGAGTCGCGAGAGGAAAAGAAACCCTCGGGTGGAGACTCCCCTCTCTTTTACTGGCTAGTTGGAAATGTCTCGTCCATGTCGTCCCGCCCCCTTGCCATTCTTAGCTTGAGGTTGGACAAGGTGAGCTATTGTAGAAGTGTGTTGTAAACCGAAAGACAAGTGTGGTGTTGTAACTATTCTATGGTGCTCTTGTCAACTTAATACAAAAGGCGCGCACGGGTTCTAAAAAAAAGCTAGTATATTTAAAGGAGTATTTGGCATAACATCGGCCACGATCACTTTGCACACACCGTCTTTATTCAACACTTTAAACAACCCTCCGAGTCCTGGAAATTATAGGTGAGTGAAGCTTTGTCCAGATCGCAGGGGGCGAGATGCCAACAGTCGTACGATGCGGTGCGTGGGTGTTATGCAACGAGGTCATGTGAAACGACCTGTGCGTGAAGAAAGGATAAGACCTGCGTGACCCAGTCTCAGCTGAGTGGTTCACTGTAGTTCAGTGACCATCCACTATGTGGTGGAAAAGCGATTCACTGGGCTTATCGAACCGGTTCAACACATAGTGCGAAGTCGGTTCGTGTATGTCAGGCAAAGAAGCGAACCATATTGTTGCTCCCAAAACCTTCCATATTTTCCTACGAATCGGTTCAACATAGTGCATGTTTAGTGTTTTTTGGAAACGTGCTGGCCTTTATTCAAACTGAAACTGAATTTACAAAGACCTTTAAACCAGTAGGAGGTTCATCTAACCAAACATGTCAGACAGGAAGCCAAGCGGCCACCGAGTGTGCTTCCATGTTCTTCTCTCTACCATGCCCCACCATAGGTGCCACACTTCGGCTTTCTTCCGCTTAGGCGCTGGCGGCGGCCCCTCGTAGGCCGCCATCACCTGTTCGTGCCACTCGTGGAAGTACTCCGTCTAGGAGGCGTGGTTGTCGGGGAAGTGTCGCGGATCCGTGCAGTCCTCGTCGGACAGCCCCGTGAGAACGGCCTGGATCTCGCCGATCATGTCGATGCCCTGGGGAGGAGGCGGCACCAGCATGCCGCCAACGTTCAGCACCCATCCTGTCGATGCGGAAATCAGGCAGTGACGAGTAGTTGGTCTCGTGGAGGAGGCGTCCATCCAACTCGTTGAGGGAGCGACAGCCGAAGCCGTTCGCCGTCGCGCCGTCGCCGGGAAAGCGCTCTGCCATGGTTTGCCGAGGTTCCGACGGTGCTCGATGAGGAGGGGAGATGGGCTAGAGATTTTTCGGTGTGCAACTACCGGTGAGGAGGGTCCTATATTTATCAGCAGCGGCAAGGCAGGAGGGGCGTAGCCGCGCGAGAGGGATGTAGAAACCGAAGCGCTGGCTCGCCATAACCACGCTGCGTGAACGGCGATTGGGCGGCAGTCTGTCGCGTCTGGAGAAAGGCTGACCGTCGACGGCGCATTGATTCGCGCAAGAGCCGAGGCGATGAGGACGAACGACCTCTCTCGCCGACAACTTGGCCCCACCGGGTGTTTCCGCTGCTTCCTCCCAATTCCTTTCCATCTAGCGCCCCCAGACGAACCCATCGCCCGGCTGTATTTTAGGCCCAATCCAGCGAATTTTAGCTCCTGAGGCTGTATTTTAGGCCCAATCCAGCGAATTTCAGCTCCCGGTGGCGTGGATGGGGGAGTTTTAGCCGGATTTAGTCGAAAATAGGCCCGAGGGTATCCGTGGGCCCAAGTGAAGATGCTCCGAGCTCGTCTCTTCTTTGAGGGCAGCGAGGAGTTTTGATTGGCCAAAATGTCCCAGGCCGGGCAGAGTCAGTTCATCGGCCCAAAGGCTGTTAACAAGAAAATAGGCCAACTCGAGCCAGTTGCTCGTCACCTCACGGCAAGTCCAACAAGCAAAACTTGCACAAGAAAATAAAATACCACCAGGTCATCGACGTCCCGTGCGGCGGTAGGCGAAACCGAAAAGAATCCCTATTTCCCCTTGTCTAAATCGAAATCATGTTTTCTGTTTCCTCTCGGAGAAGGAGCCAAGGGCGCCCTTAGTTCTCTTCCCTCTTGCTTCAGTCAGAGTCCCCTGAAACACTCACCGTCAAGGATGGTGCGCCATATATAACTTTAATTTCTATATTGTTTAGGTGTGCTTTTCTTCCAATTGCCATGGGGATCCTCACCGGTTCTAGTTTGATGTCCAGGTCGGCCTGATTCAGCATGTGGTGATGGTTCAGGGATTACTGACAGGTATAAATTATACAGGCTTCATCTAAAGATACGGATCAGTTTCTATATACACACACGCACTATATCTCTAGTATATAAAGAACAACAATATCAGTCCCAGCTGTCCATCTGCTCCGAATTAAATTGGATCCTTGGGAGTCAACTCTTTGCTGCAAATGGATATAGATATGTTTTATACAATAAGAAGCAAATTATCTGATCTATCAATTGTACGGCCTCTTGGTGTGACATAAATAGGGTGGATGTCCGTTGCAGATGTACGTTTTCTACTGCAATCAAAATAACTTGATTTCTTTTCGTGTGATACACATTGGAATTACTAGTTTATATTGCAGTATGTAGCAGTTTTTTGCCTGAGTGCGAGTAATCTGCCACTATTTATTTTTCCATCATAGTGTTTCTGTACTGAACCAGAGTTATCCAAATAGTGAACCCGACGGCAAATGCGAAGATAATACATATAATGCACTGGTAGATGACTGTATGGATGCTGAGGTGGAGAACTGGCATGATCCAGTCTACTTCGATCAAGCAGAGATCGAAGAGCTTTACCAAAAGCAGACGAAGCGATTCGCTGACTTGGCTCTGAAACGTTACAACAAAATCAAAGACAATAAGGTAATATTTTAGTTTACTTTCCTACAAGAGGGGTCACAAGTACTGTTTTATTTATAAGGAAACCATCCGTGATCTATTTTCTGATGCAATCGCCACCCTCAAGGTTGAACTGAATACCTTGCAAGAAAAGGTATTCCAAAACACCAAAGAGAGTCTAGGGTCGTTCGTATATCAATCAGCTTTTTATTCTTTTGCAACATTGGTTCCTTGGATCATGTCCAGTACTCACTGTTAATAGAAAAAAACATGCATTGGTTAATCTACGTCTCGCCTTTTGCAAGTACAAACACGAGATGGTCCCTTTGGTCTAAATCAAAGAAATAAATGTGAAACTCACATTTCTTATTGTTTTGATACCCTTCTTGATACTTATATAGTTCTATGTTCTTGCTTTTATGCCTTTTTAACCTTTATGATTGCATTCTCCTTAGGCAAAACATTGGAGAAAATAGTTTAGCTAGAACAGAGTTACCTTGACTTTTCTGAAAGGATTAGAAATTGGAACTAAATAATAAGTTGTAACAAGGACTATCCTCTCCTCTCTAGTGTCAACTGTGTTTCATTTCAAAGAGTAGTGAATGTTAAAACGCATTAGCCAATGTTTTCTTAAATTCTTTGTTTTGTTTTTGTCAATTGTAGATGCTGAAAATTGCTTGCAGTGTTGTTGAGCTTGTTTTCATTTGTTATAATTGTCAGGTTAAGTACTCACTTGTTGAGGCAATTGATGGATCTATATTTTTTGAAAGAGCTCACTTTCATGCCCATGTGAACTTTTATGCCAATGCTATCAATGGTCCAAAGAAAAATGGTCCTAAAGTGCTTATTTTTGCTGAGTTGGAACATGTTGGACGGCGACTCAATGCAATGGCTCTCAGGTCCTTTCATTTTCTTGATGAAAAGAAACAAACTACTGAGATCTTCTAGTTTGCTTAGTTGAAAATTGCTTAGTAGCTCATCAATTGTTTTACAGTTGGGCGTCGTAATCTTGCCCGGGGATCTCACACCAGTCAAGATCGAGATATATATCACTGCTATGCTTGTACCGATGCTATCAAGCACCCTCAGGGATCAAGCTATAAGGCCGGGCATTTTATTGACATGTCATATTACCATGAAGATTATTAGGTAATAATTTGAAAACATGCTACTTAGTCATTCAGTTGTCTTATGATTAAATATCGCTCTCGAACTCTGAGTTTTGAGAAAGCCAATGTTTGTATGTGCGGTGGCACTTGTTCATTTCATTTTGGGCGGTGGTATGCCATATCAGGTGGTATTGATGGTAGAACAACTGGCACAAATGATGTGTTTGGATCAACTGTTAAGGTGGTGCGGAACTTGTTTCTACTACTCCCTCCGATCCAAATTATTGTTTTCAAATTTGTCTAAATTCGAATGTATCTAGCACTAAAACATGACTAGATACATTCGAATCTAGACAAATCTGAGAATATTAATTTGGATCGGAGGAAGTACTTAATTCAGTGAAACAGAATGTATGTCCTATATGGGATGGGTGGCGGTGGGGCGATGTTGATCAGCGGGATAAACAATCTTGGTGGGTTTGGTTATCAGAGTACTAACGCCTCTTCTTTCAATTATGCTTGGCCCATGTTTGGTCCATTACATTTTATGCTTATTGGTTACAGTACATCACCTTGCTGGATTTGTTAGCTACAGTTGTAACATTATGTATGTATTTCCCAGATTTTACATAACAAATGTTTTATTAATCTGAAGTTATTCCTAATGCAGCCACTTAAAATATTAGCCGTCAGATTAGTTTTGATTTATATAAATCACTTGATCATAAATTGACAACAAGTGTTCGAAAAAACAGGGCCTTTCGATAAAAGGTGAAAGTATATGGAACTGCATGTACGTATCATGAAATTACACCTTCTCGTCATGTACAACTATGAAAAATCTGATAATCCTTTCACACAGTCTAGAAGTCATAACTGAAACCAAATATAAGATGTTTTTATTGCGAAACAAATATATCCAGACGTCTTTTATATATGTAGATTCACTTCAAACCTAGGCGTCTACATACATTCACTTCATAAAAACTAAAATATTTTATATTTTGAAACGAAGGGAGTACAATGTACAAACTATGTATGTATATTTAACAATGTCGCGGCATGTGATTATGATGAGAGAAAATCCTATTATTATTTAATATTTAATATGTGTGATTGGAAGTTGGATGTCTAATTATCTTTTTAGTGGTCCATCTTGTGGATCGTGCAAAATGATAAAAGTTGAGCATAAGGCCAAGTTACCAAAGCTGCGGGGAGGGACAACACAAATGTAATATTTTGTGCTGCATTTGTGTTTCCGAAGCTTTTGATATTTAAAAAGATATACGGAATACTTTACTACAGTTCAAGAAGTCCTAGATTGCATCCCTCCGGCAGCGGGTCAGTATCTACTAAGAGCATCTCTAACAGAGTTCTCAAACTGGTCAAACCCTCAAATTAACTGTTTTTTTGAAGGCCGAGGCCGAAAGCTGGCACGGAACAGAGCCCTCAAATCCGTAAACCTTCAAAAAAATTGAAGGCCGAGCCCTCATTTTCTCACTCGACCTGGAGAAGTGAAGGCTGGTAGGCAAAACTAAAGAGCTTTTCATTTTGGTCAACGTTCGGACGCGCCAGGCACTACAAGAATCTGGGCGGTTCATGACGATCTGATATCATGGACAAGGGCCAAAAAGTCGTAGATAGCCATCCGCGACGAATTCTGTGACGAAAAAATAGGTCACGGACCTCACGTCATAATTCAATCCTTGACGTTTTTTCTGTCTAAAAACGTCACGGCCCGTCCGTGACGTTCCTCCAATTTCGTCGCGGCAAACTGGACCGGCCCGACCCAGGCCCGGTCTGTCATGACGTTTTTATTTTGTCATGAACGATGCCACGTGGTGGACGGCACCGCGAACTGCCGTCAGCACGTTTACTGACGTCATTGTTTGCTGTCTACGACGTCATCTACTTCCTGACATTTTTTCCATCACGACCTGATTCCGCTAGCGCTGTTTGCTGGCGTCATCCTTTTATTTGCTTATGTCATCCTTTCCATTTCGTTGCGCTGGTGGAGACGACTTTCGTTTTCGTCACGGCAATAAGCTGGCCCGCTTACGCGTGGTCGATCGTTAGGACAACACGTGGACCATTAGGAAGGAAACACATGGTCCATCTATAGCGCGAATCATGCACCAATGAGAGTTGGACGCGTATCTCCAACGCATGACGAACTCAATTCGTCAGGGCAGAAGAGATGACGTTCCTGTTTCGTCGAGGATGTTGACGAGTGAAAGTGCGCCACGTAGGCGTCTATCGGTGATGGAAATATTTTCTTCAACTAAACAAGCATGACGTTTTCATTAGAACAGTGCTGGCAATTTTGCTAGATTGCACCAAAATGACAGAAATTGTAGGGCACATGTTTTAGGGGACATAAATAGGTTCGCACATAAGTTTTCAACAAAATAAAGAAAAAATCCTAACAAGCTTTCAGTCACACCACCAGTTCACTTACGCAATATAGCTACAAATTGCTGAAGTGATACATTTATAAGGTCTGCGGAGTTCACAAGTGCTTTCCGCGCTTCATTCTTTGCTTCTATCTCCTTCAGCAATGCTGCAATGCGTCTGCTTCGTGCCTCATTCGCTGCTCTCTCAGCCAAAAGTTGTGCTTCAAGGAGAGAGCTGGTTGGTCTTGAAGCATGGATGATTTCATCAGTGGAAGCAAGGGGTTGATCCTCAATGCCATCTTCGACAGCAGATGGTGCCACCGTGCTTCCAATGGGTGTCTGGCAGTTATAGAAGCAAACATTAGAAAACTAGCAAGCAAATTCCAAGCACATCTTCATGGACAAACAGGGTATTGAATTATACGAAGATGACAAAGATGGACCAGGTATAGCTTCTTCCACACTTTTTGCGCTTCCTTCAGGGCTTCTGCCTTGCCATCTAGTATCTCCGTCTGCAACCCCACAGTGGCACTACGCAGTATCGCATTCCCTGCTCTCTGAGCCCCAAGTTGCGCTTCAAGGAGAGTCTTGGCTGGTCTTGAAGAATGGATGCTGATGTCCTGCGACAGCGCATAGTGCACCGTGTTGGTGGAAGGAGGTTGTTCAGCCTCAGTGATATCTTCTGTACCATTAGGTGCCATCTTGCTTTTCTTGGTTGCCTATTGAGTTTTAGGAATAGAATCAAACATTAGAAAAATAGCCAGCAAATTACAAATGATCATACTCATTTCAGAGACAAATATGGCATTGAAATTTTGGAAGATGAGAAAGATGAAAAGTATTCTGGAAGGCTTACTGTTGCCTTTTTCACACAGTGATTCGAGAAGCCCCGGCTGTCACAGAAAAACAAGTCAATGCGATAAGGTTGTCTATTTCTTGTTTGCCTGTTTATTAGACAACGGGCCTACACAAAGAGAGAGCATAGAGTATAAGAGGCGGTCCTAGTTAAACACAAACAGGGGGAAGTTGAGTAGACAAGACTTGACCTGGTTCCTAGGGTCAGTCCAAGAATCAACAAGCTTGCACCACTCTACATCGTTCATGTGTTCAACAGGAGAAATCCTTGTTACTTCATTCAGTGGGAGGGGGTCAAAAAACTGCTTTTTCAGGAGATGCTTTTGAATTCTTGCGTGCCTCATTAACTGCTGGTTGCAAGCAACCTGCACATCTGGGTGTGATGCATCCATGACAAACTTTTGCTGAAATAAAACATTGTGCATCATCCTCTGCTTGAACAGTATGAGAAGAAAAGGGCAGTTGAGTCACATAACATATGGAAACTCTGTCGTAGAACGCTGCTCTAACATCCGGCCTCTCCTTGTACGCTTTCTAGCTGGGGAAGATAGGCATACCAGTCCTGACTGTTTTTTTACACTTAGTGGCGAACTTGGAAGTAATAGTTCTTCCTGGAGGAATGGCAAATGGAAGCTTTCCTCCTTTGGACATGTTCTCACGCTGCATCCCCATGTTTTTTCCCTCAAGACAATTTGAGGATCATCATGTTTAATAGTATCTTCAGAAGGATGATGGCCAAAATCATCTACAAACATATAATGTGAAGTTAGTGTTCTACCATATAATAAGTGTCATTCAAACAATATAATGTGCTTTCCTTGGGGAGTTGGTTGCTTGCCTAGGGCAGTTGTCTACTCGTCTTGGACTGTTGTCTTCCTGCCATGGAGTGCTGGCATCTCGATTTGGGCTGCTACCTTCTCTCCTCGAGCATCAGGATCTGCAAGACTTTGAGTTTCTTGCGAAGAGGTCGCGGCACTTGGCGGTCTTGGTGGGCGCCATGGAGAACTTGGAGGTGGAAGTACTTTTGGCGGATTCCCCTTGGACTTGGTATGTCTCGTACTTTCTGACGAGGCAGCCATGCTAAACGAGACGCGCTTCCGAGAAGCTGATCCACCACCAGCAGCCATCTTTGTCATGACAACAGGTTTCTTCTTATATTTACTCTTGAGTAGGCAAGTAAGGGGACAACCTCCAGCTCATCCTCCCCCTCCTCTTCAGGATAATAGTCAGATCTAGAGCCTTCATCCTGGCTCTTTTTAGGGGAGAATTCAGTGGGAGATGGATAAACAAGGGGCCTAAGACCCATTTTTTTGCATCCGCGCATTGTTTCTCGTGATGTTTTCTAGCTGTCTTTCTTCTAGGGGATGCAATTGTGGTTCTATCATGAATAAACAACTCTTTAGTAAGCTACAAAAATATAACCTATGTCCTATGGTATTGATTGTTCTATACTAATCATAATGTCCAACAGTCCACTATGAGGAACTTCTACTCTGAATCTCATATCACAAGACTAACGATGAAGCAGCCAAAGCAAAGCAAGAGACAAGACGATGAACAAGCTGGAAAATTCACCAATTGGTTGTAGTAATAAGTAGAGTGGGATAATAAAGCATAAGCAGGATAAGCAGCAATAGTGCAATTAAATAGGAAACATAACCTACTGTACTGATGGTTCTATAGAACTCATCATGTGACAGCTCACTATGATCAATTTCTACTATGATCATAAGGCATATGATGAAGCAGCCAAACTAATGCAAAAAGGCAAGATGATGCAACCTTTATCACACGCAAACAGATCATAAGCCGAAATAGTATACACGTGGTTAAAGAGGATAATCACAATAAAACATAAGCAGGATAAGCAACTATCCTGCAAATAAACAAAATATAACTTATGGTGTTGATTGTTCTGTAGTAATCATCATGTAATAGAGTCCACTATGAGCAATTTATACTCTGATCAAAAGACAAAGGATGAAGCAGCCAAACCAATGGAGCAACCAAGATAATGCAAACTTTATTTGTATGTAAACTGATCATAAGTCGAATACTCTGAATCTCACTTGTCAATTGGTTGGCAGGTTGCACTAATAAGCAAGGCATGACAATTAAACATCAGAAGGATAAGCATCTTTCATGCAATTAACATAGGCAATTAAACAAGTCATGACATATGATGTTGATTGTTCAATAGTAATCATTATGTAAAATAGACTACTATGAACAATTTATACTCTGCTCATCAGACATGTCATGAAGCAGTCTAACTCATGCAACAGACAGGATAATGCAACCCTCATCACAAGACTTGTAAAATCACAAGCAATTTCAAAGGCAGAACAGATAAGAGAGAACAACTGCAACAAAAAGGTAAATTGGTGGCATGAACAGGAAAATGAACAACATTTCTCAAGCAAAGTAAAAAAAACATGAGAATCGAGGATGAGCGTGTTTCCTTGCCTGCAAGCTGCAGGGCCTTTTTGATATCGTGTTTCTTGTAGTGACCCAGGGCACGTGACATCGATCTGGACGGTGAGGTAGCAGACCTCGTCGACGAGGTGGGCGGGCCTTGTCAGTGTGGTGACGGGCCTTGTTAGCGAGGTGGATGGCGAGCTGGGCAGTGAGCTGGATGGGAAGATGGATGGCGAGCTGGCCGAGTTTGCGGGTGAAGTGTACAGCGAGGTGGTAGAAAAGGTCAGCCGGCTCTCGGCGAGGTGGACGACCGGCGAGGTCGATGGACATGGTGGAAAACCGAGACGGTGAGGAGGGGCTAGGGTTTGTGCGCTAGGGTGACGGAGAGGTTACTACTGGAAGGACGGACGAAGACGAGGGGATTAAAGGCAGATGGCGGAGGGACAAACAGCGATGAGGGGAAATGGGGGAGGACAGCGGGAAGGGCGAGGGGAAAATGGGGAGGACGGCGGTGCCGACGGCGGTGGGGAAATTTGGATCTGTCTCATTTCGGCGAGGGGATTGATGGCTCAATGCACGACGCCCAGAAAAATGCTTGATGGCGTGGTGTTGATGTAGAGCTCGTTGGGAACCCCAAGAGAAAGGTATGATGAGCACAACAGCAAGTTTCCCTCAGTTATGAAACCAAGGTTTAATCGAACCAGTAGGAGCAAGGAAACACCTCAAACGTGTTACTAGCTGAGCTTTGGCAGGGCGCACTACCGGTGATAGTAGGAATGTGGAGACCTGCACAACACAACCACAGAACTTGGTCCCCAACTTGCGATGAGGTTGTCAATCTCGCCGTGTTTTGCGGAAAACAAAGGATTAAACGTATCGAATGGAAAGAAGTAAAAGTTTGCAGAAAGTAAACACAAAGCAGAAACAGTTTATAGATTGTATGTAAAGAAAAGGACCGGGATCCATAGTTCACTAGGGGTGGCTCTCCTTAGATAGATAACATGCTGGGTGAACAAATTACAGCGGGGCAATTGACAAACACCGAGAAAGCAATACATGCATATACTAATCATCTTGACTCCTCTAAGACTTGATTGGGCATTACAACATAATACATAGACCACCATCCAACTGCATCTATGACTAATAATCCACCTTCAGGTTATCATACGAACCCCCTCCAGTATTAATTTGCAAGCAACCGATTATTGCTTTACGAACTGCGTGTAAAGTAAACAATACGATTGCTCTATGAACAAAAGATTGTTGTTTTCTCCCTAGTAGCAACAGCACATCTAGTACCTTAGAGATTTCTGTCACTTCCCCAGATTACCAGAGGCATGAACCCACTATCGAGCATAAATACTAACTCTTGGAGTTGCTAGCATCTACTTGCCCAAGATAGCTACTAACAACGGAAAGCATGCAAGATCTCAAATAACAAAGACATGATAGAATCAATAATCAATCTGAAATAGCATCTCAATATCCATCGGATCCCCGCAAACACAACATGTATGGATTACAAATAGATGATCTTGATCATGAACGGAGCTCACAAGATCTAAACATGAAAGCACAAAGGAGGAGAAACCAGCCATCTAGCTACTACATGGATCCATAGTCCAAGGATGAACTACTCACGCATCACATCGGAGGCTTGCATGGTGATGAAGAAGGCCTCCAGGGTGAATTCCCTTCTCCGGCAGGGTGCCGGGAAGAGCTTCAGATCCCTCCCGATCTAGGGACAGAGACGACGGCGGCTACAGACTCTTTCATGGATTTTTGATCGGGTACCTAGGGTTTTCGTTCCGAGGGCAACTTATAGGCGGATGGAGAGGCCGAGGGGGTGCTGGGGTCGGCCAGACCACCCCCTGGCGCGGGCCAGGCCTGGCCGCACGGCTAGGTGGTGTGGCCGGGCCCCAGCCCTTCTCCGTCTCGTATTCTGGCACTTGATCCCTTCCGGAAAAATAGGCACTTTGGCTTTTGTCCCGTCCAATTCCGAGAATATTCATTTTCTGACTTTTCTGGAACCAAAAACAACAGAAAACAGGCAGCAGGCGCTGTGGCTCTTGTTAATAGGTTAGTCCAAGAAATCATAATAAAAGTACTCCAATGTTGAAACAAAACACAAGAAAGTGGATAAAACCAAGCATGGAACATCAAAAATTATAGATACATTTGCAATGTATCAACATCCCCAAGCTTAACTCCTGCTCGTCCTCGAGTAGGTAAGTGATAAAAAGAAATAATTTTTGAGGTGACATGCACCATCAAAGACTTGATCAAAGTATTTGCAAAACATTCAAAGCTGGGATCATAGTACTTCAATCATAACATGAAAGACAAAGTTCTAGCAATAAGCAAAGAAACTATGATACAACATGAAAAGGCACAAACAAAAGATTCATGAATAACATGCTTTGCAAGACGTTTGTTTGTTTCACATAAATAAAACATAGCATAAAAGTATTCACCTTGTCCCTCAATAGAGTAGCAAATATAAATGCATAGGACAGCTTCAAAGTTCATAAGAGTGACTAGATACAATAGTTTCAAACAAGCAATAACAAGTTATGCATCAATCAACTAGTCTTGGGACAATGCACATAGAACTAAGAATGGCCACGATGCTCTCAAAGTAGTGCATAAAGATAGAAGGTGGAGACTCAATATAATGGTGGAAGAAAAGCCTTTGTAAAAGGAAGTAGGGATTCAAGTCTCATAAAGAGCTTCCAAAAATTATGGTACTTAAAGCTTTCATCTCTCATTGCCCCTATCATAAGCATCTTGAAGGTGCTTAAGGTTAAAGTGACACAACTAAGAGGATATGCTTGACAAGTTATAAACCGAAATCTCATGCCCCTTACTTACGAAGACCGATCCTCATGCTACTCAAATTTAGTCATGAGTAAGCTCTTGTCATTGTAAGTATATGTGTATCATTAAGAACCGCCAACGGGGTACCCCTTGCACATGATACGGGAGCTTTCCCATAATCAAAATGACAAGGCAAGCAGACAATGAGCATCTCAGCGTTCTTTTTATTTGCTATTTGCATATGTTTTTATTGAGGATGCTTCATAGAGTGCTCATTATGGTGATGTTGCAAGTTTCCACCATGATTAGGCATGGCTTAGGCTAGCGGCCCAGGCGTTTCTCTAACACACATACAAACTCCATGATCTTACAAGTTCCACATTTATTTCACACGGCCGGGATCCGTAAGCAAAAGAACATAATCTCAACGGGGTACAAAGTACAAGTGCAATGTTGAAAGCGTTCCCCATGAAACATGGTTCTGCTAACTTCAACTTATAAAGCGCAAGCATATACGCAACAAAGAAGGACCCAATGGTTCAAGTTTATTAGAGGCAATAAAGTAAAGTGTGCCATCAAGTTCGTGTGAGCTTTAATCACTAGTTTTCTCATAACAAGTGGAAGGTAAACAAAAGCATGAATATACTTGGAATAGCATAAGCTAGTAGGTAGGTATGGTGGACTCTTTGGAATAACTTGGTTTAGGGAGTTGGATGCATGAGTGGAAGTCATACTTGGTGGTGGAGGCTAGCAAAAGACTGGGAGCGACAAACTAAGAGAGCAATAATGGCCATAATCATGCAGAGCGACAAAACATCATTGATCAAAGCATAAAGTGATACTACAAGTTGAAAACTAAAGGATCATAAAGGCTATGGTGACTTGAGATAGTCATAACATGGTGTGAGCATGTGCCAAGTCAACCCAAATAAAGCATCAAAGAAAATACCACTATAATATGCTTTAATATGCTAAAACAACACATGATTCATCCAAGGAACATTAAGCAATCTCAATTGTTTATAACAAGTCATGTTACAACAAAGAATACTAAGCATAAAGCCAAAACAATATCAAGCATGGCATGACAAAGCACAGCCACAGTAAAAAACGAGCTCTTTTTACCACATAAGCATGAACTTTCCTACTCTTTTCCAAACCAAACCAAACTATTTGCAAACCAAAGTGTGAAAGAGGGGGTCCAACCAACTTATTCAGAAAACTAAGCAAACCAAGCAAACTAAAAACCAAAATGAAAAAGAAGACGCTCCAAGAGAAACACAACTGTGCACGAAACAATAAAAATGAAGCGTTTGGAAGAAACCTGGAATTTTTATTGATGAAGAAGGGGATGCCTTGGGCATCCCCAAGATTTGACGCTTGTACTTCTTGGATATTTATTGGGGTGACACGCGTGGCATCCCCAAGCTTGAGCTTTAGTCCATCCTTCATCTCATTACTCATTCCTTCCATACACCTAAAAATTTTCCTTCATACAAAACTTCACACAATCTCATTAGCAACATTAGTGCACTTAAGATAAATAAGTCTCAAGGCTCAGTTCTAACACCAATAAAGCTTCCATTAAAACACTAGCTACTGTAGAACTTCCCTCAAAAATCTCAATTCCCTAAAGGAACTCAAGAAGGAACTAACAAGAAGCAAATGCAGAAAATGGCAGAAATCTGTCAAAACAGACCTGCAGGTAAAGATGAATTTTTTCGAAGACCTTCTGTTGCTGAAATCAAGAGGTTTTGAACTAACGAAAGTTAGAGAACAACCTGGGACAGAAGCACAAAACATTACAGCTCAATCCAACGTACAGAGCTCTCTCAGGAATTTTTACGGTGAAGCATAGAAATATGTTTCGGGACAACAACTTTCCCAATCATTACTTCACTCTCATTAGAGGTAACTCTTGGCACAAAAAGCAAATAAAAAGGATAAGGAGAGGTTATTACAGAGGTAATAACTTCCAAGACTCAACTAAAACTCTTGGGTTATCTCCCAACAAGTACTTTTCTTTAACGCCTTTAAGTTAGGCATAAGAACCAAAGAAAGAAAATCAAGTGTTCTCAAATGAAGAAGCATTAAGACCAAATTTTGTTTTCATAGGAGAAGCAAAATAAATCTTTTCTCTCTTTTTAGGGAAGTGTTCTATACCTTTCTTGAGTGGGGGTTGATATTTAATGGTGCCTTCTTTCATATCAATGATGGCACCAACAGTTCTAAGAAAAGGTCTTCCCAAAGTAATAGGACAAGAAGCATTGTATTCAACATCCAAAACATAGAAATCAACAGGGACATAGGAATCATTAACCATAATAAGAACATCATTAAGACTCCCCATGAGTTTCTTTTTAGCATTAGCATCAAGTGGGACATTCAAATAACAATCTTCAAGAGGAGGCAAATCAAGCATATCATAAATCCTTCTAGGCATAATAGAAACACTACTATCAAGATCACACAAAGCTTTGAAATCAAAGTCATTCACTTTCATATTAATGATGGGTTCCCAACCATCTTCTTTTTTTATAGGAATAGAAGCTTTATGTTTCATCTTTTCTTCTTTAATCTTTAAGAGAGCATTAGTAATGTGTTTTGTAAAAGCCATGTTCATAGCACTAGCATTAGGACTTTTAGCAAGCTTTTGTAGGAACTTAATAACTTCCGAGATATTGCAACCATCAAGATCAAAATCAACCTTATCATTTAAAGTAGTAGAACTATTACTAGCCTCAACACTAGTGGTGGTGATAGTAGAAACACTAATGTTTCTAGCAATTTCATCTTCTCTTTCCCACTTAGCATGTAATTCAGCTAATAGTCTAACATTTTCATCAATTCTTACTTGTATGGCATTAGTAGCTGAAAAGGGATTCTCATTAGTTTCAGGTTTAGCAGCCATTTTATTCAAAGTCCTTCTCAAGAAACTTGACGTTCCAAGTAACAAACTCTTTTGTCCTCGGTGTTATGGAGAAATTCCCAACACATTCTTTGGGATAACCTATAAAGACGTGCTTATCCTACTTTGGTTGTAAACATTTTACTTATGCATAGCATACCAAAATTTAAGGAAAGACAATTCGGGTTTTATCCCAAACCATAACTCATATGGTGTCATTTCAACGGATCACGATGGTGCTCTTTTCAGTGTAAAAGCGGTAGTCTCTAAAGCTTCAATCCTTAAAACATAATGGTAGTTTTATAAATAACACCTTTGATCTTATCATGTCAAACATGGTTTGATTTCATCTCTCGAATATGTCATATTCCTATGGTTTATCGGGAAACACAAATCATGGAACAATTCCTCAAATCTTAGGTGTTTTTGCTAAACGTGTAACTCAAATATCTTCCTTTATGATCGAATCATAAACTCTTTATTTTCTTGTTACAATGATTTTCCACTTCATCTTGAAAGTCTTTGAACAATTTTCAAATGTTTCATACTTCTTCCTTATTAAGTAAATATATAAATATATTCACTCAAATTTCTAGAGAACGCATATGAAGCAACAAGATCCATCGCATATGGCTACACATAATGGACTATATACATCAATATGTATAATATCCAATAAGTTAGTCATCCGTTCCTCTTTGGCCTATGGACGGAGTTTCAATTATCTCGAGGAAAGTCTCACATGCGTCAATTGATCAAAATCAAAGACTCCAAAAATCCATCAACATGGAGTTTCTTCATGTTTTCTTTCCAATATAATTTAAAACAGCGATGTCACTTCATAAGTGATCTTTTAATCATTTGTCTTGCGACATTTTAGCAATAATGTTTATGGATGTGATTTCTCCCACTAGACTTGTAAAAGTTCATCCATCCTTTATGGAATACGGTAATTATTTGAACAACCATTGTTGTCATAATACCAGAACAAAATAACAATTACTTAAACAAATCTTGAAGGCTAGGTTTGATGACAACGAAAAAACACAATAACACTTTATTTGTTTTCGATGAACATCATCACTTATTCTCTTGCTAGTTACTTAGGCCATTGTAGTGCATGAATTGCGTTGTCCTATATGACACTTCATACCAACCAATTCGGTATCCAATACCTAAGAACCACATTGTTTAACAAGCAAGGAACACAACCATAACATGTATATCTTCTATATACCTAATCTGGACATTTCCAACTTTTTCTTTTCTGCCAAATATTTTATAGATTCTCTTTCAGCAATTCCTTTTCCTTTTTAAAGAATCTATCAACATCAATAGTGTTGTCATTCACATGACACATAGTACAAAGCGTATATGGTCAAATACTAATACCTTTGGACTTGCACTTTGAAGTGGATCACCATCATCAAATGTTTGGTATTCTTTCGAAAATCCATTCTTTAGTAATCTATTAGTGTAGTAAACATTTTACTTACATCTTCTATTCATCCTTATCATGACAACTTTCATGATCAAGCGATCAAGCTAATATAGCCTATAAGGAAGAATGACGAGTATAATTTTAGTTCCCGAAACCTTTTTGGGAGATTCGGATGCCTAGCATCTCCATCCTTCACAAATTCTCATACAATATGAGAACATGCATTTTGCTAAATTACACTCTATCATAATGCAACCAAAAACTTTGTTTCAGATATCACAATATCTTTCACACATGATGGTTTCTGAAACAATTCTTTCAGCTCCTAGATAACCTCGATATTAAAACAACTTTTGAATATCAAGAATCATGGAGGCAAACATGATACTTTAGATACTAACATTGGAATTCTTACTCTTGATTTAAAACTAGTTATTAAACTTCATGGAGTAAATAGAGTTTGCTGAAAGTTTGCAATAGGACTTTTAAACTTTAAATTGAAATTCAAAACAATACGATACCAGTTCGTAAAGTAAATATCCATAATTATATAGTTCTATTATCTCAATTAAAACTAAGCATAAGGTAGTGAACAGACGCTAATGACTACAACAAATTATGAAAATTCACTTTGATTTAGTTTATGAAAAATTGAGTTCGACTAATCCAAATTAGAAATGAACTCCCACTCAAAAACGACATCCCTCGTGCCTTTTTGGTGATTACATGAACCAAATCCACTACACCAAGTCCGATCATCACATGAGTCGGTGTAGCTTCAAAGGCGAGCATCAATATGGGCATCATATCAACTATATGACTCATGCTTAACCTTTCGGTCCGTGTTCCGAGGCCATGTCTGTACATGCTAGGCTCGCCAAGTAAGAACCTTAATACTCGCGTGTGTAAAACTGTCTTACACCCGTTGTATGAAAGCGTAGAGTCGAGTACACCCGATCATCACGTGATGTCTCGAAACACGATCCATAGAACGGTGCATACTTAAGGAAGAACACATTTTTTATCTTGATATCTAAATGAGGGATCATCTTAAAATGCTACTAAAACGCCAAACTAGCAATATAAGATGCAAACATCATATGGTTAAAGTGAGATGATATGGTCCATGTATTTGATCTCTATCATTTGCATCGGCGTATGATCTCTATCATTCCTTTGTGTGTAAGGCCAAGGTCTATGGAACTTACACGTTGAGTTTGTTGTAAGAGTATCTATCATACATCTACTTACAACAATACCATATCAAGACACTAGCCCAGCAACGATCTAAACTAGACGCCTCTAATTTATCAATTGCAAGTTTTACGTGGATTAGGGCTTTCGGAGATAGAACCGTTCTTACCTGCGAACATGGAACCACAACGAGGATAACCAAGTTATTAGCAACTCGTTGTAAATAAGATATTGACTATAGTAGGAGAGACAGACACCCGCCAGCCACTTATGCAAAACTAGTTGCATGTCAGACGTGGAACCGGTCTCATGTACGATGACATGTAAGGTTGGTCCGAGCCGCTTCATCCCACTACGCCACCCATATCCAAAATACATGAAAGAAGCAATAACATGATCATCATCGCCCACATATAAGCATATGTGTACTACCCGTGCAAAGCACCTACGCATAGATCAGTCTCTGATACCACTGTTAGGTTCGCAGCATAGAAAACAAAAAAATTCCTACGATGTGAACTATACGCCAAGATCTATCTACTAGATACAGAGCAACGGGTGGATATACATCCATTGATAGCTTACCCTCGAAGACAATGAGTTTTGTTAACGAGTTGGAACTCATGGATGATGTAGTCGTACACTTGCCGATATCAAGATCGTGATGAAGTCCAGCAGGTCCGGCTCCAGCACGTCCTTCAAATCCAGCTCCAGCAAGTCTAGGACCACCAAGTCCAGCACCGCAAAGCAGCGGTGCATCCGTTATCGCACACACGTCTGGTACCCCGACAACCTCCATCCCTCGCTCCAGCAAAGCAGCGGAAGCAGCAACTCCTTTCTAGATAAAGCCACCGAGAACATGTATCTCGCTAATCCGAGACCATGGGGGAATAATACTAGAGGGGGAGAGAGATCCTTCACGAGGAGGTGTGTGGAAGAAGGGGAGTGAGGGGGGCCTTTTATAGGAGGAGGGGGTACCCCTCCCCATGGCCGGCGCCCCATGGGGGTGACTCCTCACCTCCCCCATTCATGTGGTGGTAACCCCTCCACATTAAAATGCCCCTTCACATTCTCTTTTAAAGTCTCCACTTTAAATGCATTAAATTTCTCCAAATTTAATGCTTTCTCATTTAATAAAACTCTTTTATTATTTTTTATTCAGAATTTTGTTAATTACTTTAATTAACAAGCATTCACATAAAATCCCCTGCAACATTTCAATATTACATGCAGAACCAATTTCAGCAATTTCACCCGAAATAGTTATGGTGTCTATTGAAATAATTCCAGTGCTTTGTTAAATCTTTATCTGATATTTGCTCCAAATGGTGTCGCTATCCCTTAAGTGTGTCACCCTATGGTTCCCGAATAATGCAGACATGATCGAGACCCCTCTCAGATCAATAATTAGAAGCGGGACCTGGAGATCCATACTGACTCCTACACATTCAACGATGACTTCTATGATCGTGAGAACCTTCAATGCTAGTAACTAAATCCCTTTGTCTCGTGATATATTACATGTCCGAGATTCGATCATCGGTATCCAAATACCTAGTTTGATCTCGTTACCGACATGCACTCTTTTCTCGTTCCCGTGATATAACATTCTAGTGATCACATCACTTGCTTGCAAGCTATTTCAATGTGATATCACCGAGAGGGCCCAGAGTATATGTATCCGTCATCGGGATGGACAAATCCCACTCTTGATCCATGAGCCTCAACATAACACCTTCGTAGCGCTGAACCCACCTTTATAGTCACCCTGTTACAGTGTGACGTTTGATGTTATCAAGATACTCTTCCGGTGTTAGCAATTAACATGATCTTATGGTCTAAGGACTAAGATTACTTCGTATGATGTTATAGCAATATAAACATAATGACTTTGATCATAATGCTATACTTAGGATGAATGTTCATCACATTATTCCACCAATGTTGTGACCTCGTTATTAACAACATCCAATGTCCATGATCAGGAAACCTTGGTCATCTTGTTAATCAACGAGCTAGTTTATATGAGAGGATTACTAGCAACTTTATATTTTGTTTATTAAACACACATGTATTAACGTTTCCAATTAATAAAATTATAGCATGCAAAATATACATTTATCATAAACATGGAATAAGATAATAACCACTTTATTATTGCCTCTCGGGCATATTCCCTTCACTATGGTAGCATCTATGACATGTGCTGGTAGCAGCACTACCTGCCCCTTGCAGCACCACCAGGATCCTTGAAGACACACCATCGAACTGACCTAATAGAGGAAGCAGGTTGTGGGTGGCTCGCCAACAATGGAGGTGGGCCAGGGTTGGGGCTTGCCGGCAGAGGAAGAAGGGCCAGGAGCATCGTGCGCGTGCTCGTGGAGGTGAAGGCCGGCGGCGCCGGCGTGCTCTCAGATATGGAGTCGGTGGCGCGGGCATGCTCGTGGAGGTGAAGTTGTTGGGTCCGCAGCATAGAAAACAAAATTTTTCCTACGGTGTGAACTACACGCCAAGATCTATCTACTAGGTACAAAGCAACGGGTGGACATACATCCAACAAGAACTTACCCTCGAAGACAACAAGTTTTGTTAACGAGTAGGAACTCGTGGTTTATGTAGTCATACACTTGCCGATCACAAGATCGTGAGGAAGTCCGAGCGCCCAGCAGCGCATCCGTACTCGCACACACGTTCAAGCCACCAGACAACCTCCACCTCCTCGCTCCAGCGATCCAGCGGAAGCAGCAACTCCTTCCAGACGAAATGCCACCAGGAAAATGTATCTCTCTAATCCGAGACCATGGGGAGATAATTCTAGAGGGGGAGAGAGATCCTTCACAAGGAGGTGTGATGATGAAGGAGGGAATGGGTGGCCTTTTATATGAGGAGGGGGGTACCCCCTTTCTCCATGGCCGGCGTATGGGGGGTGACCCCTCACCTCCCCCATTCATGTGGTGGTAACCCCTCCACATTAAAATGCCTCTTCACATTCCCTTTTAAAGTCTCCACTTTAAATGCATTAAAATTCTCCAAGTTTAATGCTCTCTCATTTAATAAAACTCTTTTATTAAATTTATTAAGAATTTTTTTAATTACTTTAATTAACAAACATTCACATATTGTCCCTTGCAATATTTCAATATCACATGCAGAACCACTTTCTGCAATTTCACCCGAAACAATTTTCGGTTTCTATTGAAACAATTCCTGCGCTTTGCAATTCTTTCGTCGGAAACATATGTGTTCCAAAATGGTGTCTGGTAACTCTTAAGTGTGTCACCCTATGGTTCGCGAATAATGCAGACATGATCGAGACCCTTCTCCGATAAATAATCAGCAGCGGGACCTGGAGAAACGTACTGACTCCTACACATTCAGCGATGACTTCTGTGATCGTGAGAACCTTTAACGCTTGTAACTAAATCCCTTTGTCCCTCGATATATTGCATGTCCGAGATTCGATCATCGGTATCTCCATACCTAGTTTGATATCGTTTCTGACATGCACTCTTTTCTCGTTCCCGTGATATAACATTCTAGTGATCACATCACTTGCTTGCAAGCTATCTCAATGTGATATCACCGAGAGGGCCCAGAGTATATCTATCCATCATCGGGATTGACAAATTCCACTCTTGATCCATGAGCCTCAACATAACACCTTCGTAGTTCTGAACCCATCTTTATAGTCACCCTGTTACGGTGTGACGTTTGATGTTATCAAGATACTCTTCATGTGTTAGCAATTAACATGATCTCATGGTCTAAGGATAAAGATTACTTCGTATGATGTTATAGCAATATAAACATAATGACTTGATCGCAATGCTATACTTCGGATGAATGTTCATCACATCATTCCACCAATGGTGTGACCTTGTTATTAACAACATCCAATGTCCATGATCAGGAAACCTTGATCATCTTGTTAATCAACAAGCTAGTCTATAAGAGAGGCATAACTAGGAACCCTTTTTGTTTATTAAACACACATGTATTGATGTTTCCGATCAATACAATTCTAGCATGTAAAATAAACATCTATCATATATAAGGAATACATAATAACAACTTTATTATTGCCTCTTAGGGCATATTTCCTTCAGTCTCCCACTTGCACTAGAGACAATAATCTAGTTCACATAGTGATAAATCTAACACCCATGGAGTTCTGGTGTTGATCATGTTTTGCCCTAGGGAGAACTTTAGTCAACGGATCTGCTACATATAGGTCCGTGTGCACTTTACAAATCTTTATATCTCCATCCTTGACATGCTCGTGAATGGAGTGAAACCGGCGCTTAATATGCATGGAATTCTTGTGAGACCTCGGTTCCTTTGTGTTGGCTATGGATCCATTGTTGTCACAATAGATCACCATTGGGTCCAATGCACTAGGAACCACACCCAGTTCCGTAATGAACTCTTTCATCCAAACCGCTTCCTGCGCTGTTTCTAAAGCAGCAACATATTCCGCCTCCGTCGTTGATCTAGCCACCACAGGTTGTTTGGAACTCCTCCAACTAACTGCTGCTCCGTTCAAGAGAAATACGTATCCGGATTGAGACTTATTGTCATTCAGATCGGTGTCAAAGCTAGCATCGAATAACACTTAGCGACTAGCTCTTCTTCCCCTCCGTATATAAGAAACATATCCCTAGTTCTTCTCAAGTACTTGAGGATGTTTTGTACCGCTATCCAGTGTTCCGAACCTAGATCATATTGGTACCTACTAGTCAAACTAATAGCATGTGCCACATCTGGTCTTGTACATAGCATGGCGTACATTATAGAGCCTATGGCTGAGGCATAGGGGATCTTTTCCATTATCTCTCTTTCTTTCGCTGTAGCCGGACTTTGAGTCTTACTCACTGTCTTGCCTTGCAACATAGGTAAGAACCCATTCTTACTTCCGTCCATATTAAACTTCTTTAATATCTTATCAAGGTATGTACTCTGCGATAGCCCAATTAGGCGTCTTGATCTATCTCTATAGATTTTAATGCCCAATATATATGAAGCTTCACCGAGGTCCTTCATCGAAAATTTGTTATTTAGATAACTTTTAACACTGTTTAAAAGGTCTATATCATATCCGATCAATAATATGTCATCCACATATAATATCAGAAATGCCACATTGCTCCCACTCACTTTCTTGTAAATACAAGCCTCTCCATAAGTTTGGACAAATCCAAACTCTTTGATCACCTCATCAAAGCAGAGATTCCAACTCCGGGATGCTTGCTTCAGTCCATATATGGATCGCTGAAGTTTGCATACCTTATTAGCATCTTTAGGATCGACAAAACCCTTAGGTTGTATCATATACAACTCTTCTTCAATATTACCATTGAGGAACACAGTTTTGACATCCATCTGCCATATTTCATAATCGAAATATGCAGCAATTGCTAACATAATCCTAACCGACTTAAGCATCGCTGAGAGAATGTCTCATCGTAGTCAACTCCTTGAATTTGTCGAAACCCCTTTGTGACAAGTCGAGCCTTATAGATGGTCACATTACCATCAACATCAGTTTTTCTTTTGAAAATCCATTTATTCTCAACGGCCTTTCGATCGTAAGGTAAGTCCACCAAGGTCCAAACTTGGTTCTCGTACATGGATTCCATCTCGGATTTCATGGCTTCTAGCCATTTATTGGAATCCGGGCTCATCATCGCTTCTTCATACGTCGCAGGGTCATCTATTTCATCAACCATGAAATTCACAACAGGATTGCCGTACAGTTCAGGAGCTGCACGTGTCCTACTTGACCTGTGAGGTTCGGTAGTGTCCTCTTTCAGAGTTTCATGATCAATATCATTAGCTCTCTCTTCATTAGGTGAAGTCTACTCCGAAATAACTTTCGGTGCTGCGCCACTCGCCATTTCATGAAGAGAAGGTTCAATAACCTCTTTGAGTTCTATCTTCCGACTACTCACACCTTTCGTGAGAAACTCCTTCTCAAGAAAGGATCCATTCTTGGCAACTAAAACCTTGCCCTCAGATATGTGATAGAAGGTATACCCAACCGTTTCCTTAGGGTATCTTATGAAGACGCATTTTTCCGCTTTGGGTTCGGGTTTTTCCGGTTGAAGTTTCTTCACATAAACATCGCATCCCCAAACTTTAAGAAATGACAGCTTAGGTTTGTTTCCAAACCATAATTCATACGGTGTCGTTTCAACGGATTTAGATGGTGCCCGATTTAAAGTGAATGCAGTTGTTTCCAGTGCATAACCCCAAAATGACAGTGGCAAGTCAGTTAGAGACATCATAGATCGAACCATATCCAATAAGGTACGATTACGATGTTCCGACACACCATTACGTTGTGGTATTCCGGCAGGCGTGAGTTGTAAAACTATTCCACACTCTTTAATGTGTGTGCTAAACTCGTAACTTAGATACTCTCCTCCATGGTCAGACCTTAGAAATTTGATATTTCTATTACGATGATTTTCCACTTCATTCTGAAATTCCTTGAACTTTTCAAAAGTTTCAGACTTGTGTTTCATCAAATAAATATACCCGTATCTACTCAAATCATCCATGAAAGTAGCAAAATAACGATAAACACCTCGCACCGACACACTCATTGGTCCACACACATCAGTATGTATGATTTCCAATAGATCTGTCGCCCGTTCCATTGAACCAGAAAACGGCGTTCTAGTCATTTTGCCCATAAGGCATGGCTCACATGTATCAAATGATTCAAAATCAAGTGATTCCAAAAGTCCATCAGAATGGAGTTTCTTCATGCATTTAACGCCAATATGACCTAGACGGCAGTGCCACATGTATGCAGATATATCATTATCAAGTTTAATCTTTTTAGCATTAACATTATGAATATGCGTAATATTACTATCGAGATCCAACAGAAATAAACCATTCAACATAGGTGCATGACCATACAAGATATCACTCTTATAAATCGAACAACCATTGTTTTCAGATTTAAAGGAATAACCACTTTGCATCAAACACGATCCAGATACAATGTTCATGCTTAGTGCAGGCACCAAATAACAATTATTTAGGTTTACAACTAATCCCGAAGGCATATGGAGAGGTAGCGTCCCGACGGCGATCACATCAACTTTTGATCCATTGCCGACCCGCATCCTGACCTCATCCCTTGCTAGTTGTCTCTTGTTCCGTAGCCCCTGAACCGAGTTACATATATTAGCAACCGATCCCGTATCAAATACCTAGGTGCTACTGCGAGTACTTATCAAATACACATCAATAACATGTATATCACATATACCTTTTCTTGCCTTGCCGGACTTCTTGTCCGCCAAATACTTGGGGCAATTGCGCTTCCAATGGCTAGTCCCCTTGCAATAGTAACACTCGGTGTCAGACTTAGGGCCAGCTCAGGGTTTCTTTTCAGGTGTGGCAACAGACTTGCCACACTTCTTTCCCTGGTGCTTGCCTTTCTTGTCCTTCTTGAAACCGGTGGTCCTATTGATCATCAACACTTGATGTTCTTTCCTAATCTCCACTTCTACAGTCTTAAGCATTGACAGAAGCTCGGGAAGAGTCTTCTTCATGCCCTGCATATTATAATTCATCGCGAAGCTCTTGTAGCTAGGTGGGAGAGATTGGAGAACACGATGTATGCCTAAGTCAATGGGAATCGTTATTCCCAAGGATACAAGCTTATCGGCGTACCCACACATTTTGAGTACGTGCTCACTAACTGAGTTGTTTTCCTCCATCATGCAGCTAAAGATCTTTTCTGCAGCATTATAACTCTCTACAGCAGCATGGGTATCGAAAATCATTTTCAATTCTCCCATGGTATCAAAGGCATTGCCATTTTCGAAACGCTTTCGAAGTTCTGGCTCTAACCCATACAGTATGCCGCAATGAACTAAGTTGTGGTCCTCCTGACGAGTCACATAGACATTCTTTTCCTCGTCAGGGGCATCAGGATCTGGTGGGGGGCCTAGCAGCGCATCTAGCACATATTGCTTTTGTGCAGTAGTGTCCTCAAATTCATAGCCTAGTTGGTGAAGTTGCTACCATTCGCAGCAAGTTTCTCTTTCTCCATGAACACATTGAAATTAAAAGCAGGTGGTGCCATCTACAACAGAATTTGTAAAGTTTATTTAGACTAAGTTTATGATAGATTGAGTTCAACTAATCCAAATTACTAATGAACTCCCACTAAAAAACGAGCATCTATATGGGCATCATATCAACTATATGACTCATGCTTAACCTTTCGGTCCGTGTTCCGAGGCCATGTCTGTACATGCTAGGCTCGCCAAGTAAGAAACTTAGTATTCGCGTGTGTAAAACTGTCTTACACCCGTTCCTATGAAATCGTAGATTCGAGTACACCCAATCATCACGTGATGTCTCGAAACACGATCCACAGAATGGTGCATACTTAAGGAAGAACACATTTTTTATCTTGATATCTAAATGAGGGATCATCTTACAATGCTACCAAAAGCGCCAAACTAGCAGTATAAGATGCTAACATCTAATGTGTAAAGTGAGATGATATGGTCCATGCATTTGATCTCTATCATTTGCATCGTGGTATGATCTCTATCATTCCTTTGTGTGTAAGGCCAAGGTCTATGGAACTTACACGTTGAGTGTGTTGTAAGAGTATCTATCATACATCTACTTACAACAATACCATATCAATACACTAGCCCAACAACGATCTAAACTAGACGCCTCTAATTTAGCAATTGCAAGTTTTACGTGGCTTAGGGCTTTCGGAGATAGAACCGTTCTCACCTACGAACATGAACCACAACGAGGATAACAAAGTTATTAGCAACTCGTTGTAAATCAGATATTGACTATAGTAGGAGAGACAAACACCCGCCAGCCACTTATGCAACACAAGTTGCATGTCAGTCGTGGAACCGGTCTCATGTACGATGACATGTAAGGTTAGTCCGGGCCGCTTCATCCCACTATGCCACCAATATCCAAAATACATAGAAGATGCAATAACATGATCATCATCGCCCACATATAAACATATGTGTACTACCCGTGCAAAGCACCTATGCATAGATCAGGCTCTAATACCAATGTTGGGTCCGCAGCATAGAAAACAAAAAAATTCCTACGGTGTGAACTACACACCAAGATCTATCTACTAGGTACAAAGCAACGGGTGGACATACATCCAACGAGAACTTACCCTCGAAGACAACAAGTTTTGTTAACGAGTAGGAACTCGTGGTTGATGTAGTCGTACACTTTCCAATCTCAAGATCGTGAGGAAGTCCGAGCGCCGCAACTCAGCAGCGCATCCGTACTCGCACACACGTTCAAGCCACCAGACAACCTCCACCTCCTCGCTCCAGCGATCCAGCGGAAGCAGCAACTTCTTCCAGACGAAATGCCACCAGGAACATGTATCTCGCTAATCCGAGACCATGGGGGGATAATTCTAGAGGGGGAGAGAGATCCTTCACAAGGAGGTGTGATGATAAAGGAGGGAATGGGTGGCCTTTTATATGAGGAGGGGGGTACCCCCTATCTCCATGGCCGGTGCATGGGGGGTGACCCCTCACCTCCCCCATTCATGTGGTGGTAACCCCTCCACATTAAAATGCATCTTCACATTCCCTTTTAAAGTCTCCACTTTAAATGCATTAAAATTCTCCAAGCTTAATGCTCTCTCATTTAATAAAACTCTTTTATTAAATTTATTCAGAATTTTGTTAATTACTTTAATTAACAAACATTCACATATAGCCCCTTGCAATATTTCAATATCACATGCAGAACCACTTTCTGCAATTTCACCCGAAACAATTTCCGGTTTCTATTGAAACAATTCTTGCGCTTTGCAATTCTTTCGTCTGAAACATATGTGCTCCAAAATGGTGTCCGGTAACTCTTAAGTGTGTCACCCTACGGTTCGCGAATAATGCAGACATGATCGAGACCCTTCTCCGATAAATAATCAGCAGCGGGACCTGGAGATCCGTACTGACTCCTACACATTCAACGATGACTTCTGTGATCGTGAGAACCTTTAACGCTTGTAACTAAATCCCTTTGTCCCTCGATATATTGCATGTCCGAGATTCGATCATTGGTATCTCCATACCTAGTTTGATATCGTTTCCGACATGCACTCTTTTCTCGTTCTCGTGATATAACATTCTAGTGATCACATCACTTGCTTGCAAGCTATCTCACTGTGATATCACCGAGAGGGACTAGAGTATATCTATCCGTCATCGGGATTGACAAATTCCACTCTTGATCCATGAGCCTCAACATAACAGCTTCGTAGTACTGAACCCATCTTTATAGTCATCCTATTACGGTGTGACATTTGATGTTATCAAGGTACTCTTCAGGTGTTAGCAATTAACATGATCTCATGGTCTAAGGATAAATATTACTTTGTATGATGTTATAGTAATATAAACATAATGACTTGATCGTAATGCTATACTTCGGATGAATGTTCATCACATCATTCCACCAATGGTGTGACCTTGTTATTAACAACATCCAATGTCCATGATCAGGAAACCTTGATCATCTTGTTAATCAACAAGCTAGTCTATAAGAGAGGCATAACTAGGAACCCTTTTTGTTTATTAAACACACATGTATTGATGTTTCCGATCAATACAATTCTAGCATGTAAAATAAACGTCTATCATATATAAGGAATACATAATAACAACTTTATTATTGCCTCTCATGGCATATTTTCTTCAGAAGTTCAGTAGCGTAGGCATGCTCTCAGGGAAAATCATGGTCGGCGGTGCAGGCATACTCCCAGAGGTGATGGAGAGCTCGAGCGAGACATGGAGATGGATGACGTCGGGATAAAATCGGGGGGTGCGGTTATGAGGAAGAGAGGAGGTGGGAAGAGATAAGGCGTGGGGTCCACAGGACACGCGTCCAGTGTTGAAGCCGGAGGACGAGAGCACTAGATCCCCCGATTGTTAGTTAGCATTTTCCATGGAAATATCGAGGCTGTATAGCCCCCTAAAAACCATTTATTGCCTTACTGAGAGCATCTTTAATGGATGATGCTGCCCTAAAAACCGTTTGGCAAATAATGCAGCAACAACGAGCAGCTTGGATACACTTCCTCTTTTCTCATCCTTTCAAGCATATCAATGCCTCAGAAACTTTCCCCTTGAAATAATACTCCAACATTATAAATTTATAATGTTCCAAGAAAGTGCATCTCTTCTTGGGGAACAACTTGAACAGCATCACAACAGCATCTTAGCTAGTCATCCTGCTGAAGTGCGTCAATATTGAGTTGAGAACCAGGGAACCTTCATTTAAACAGCTCTTCACCGTGTGACAATAGAACTGCGTCCCGTCAGGAATGTCCCTATCGGCAGTGCATGCCTGAAGTAGCATCGCGAGCATCACTCTGCTCGGCTCACATGTCACACCCATCCATTCGCATGCTCGTCACCAAGCCGCACACTGGGAGAACGCTTCGCGTCGCTCCTCCTGTGGGCGACCGAAGCGGCTGCGGGATGAATCCTTCCGAGCCCTTCCCCACCCCACCCTGCCTCCTGCTGCCGTCAGCGTGAGCCGCCGGGCACCAGGGTGGTGCCAGGGGAATAGGGCAGGGCGGCGAGTCCCGGTGCGCAGTGTGCTTCAGCGGGAGGCGGCAAGGCTTGGCGCTACGACGGCCAGCGATCGGTGTCGGGGGCGCCTCTTGGCAGCTAGAGGCAGCGGCATGGGTTGGTGCTTGCGGGTGCTGTGGCCGGAGGTGGAGGGGCCTCGGGCTCCTGCGGATCTTGGGTGACGGCGGCGGTTGGGCGACTTGGATGGCGGCGGTGGTTCCCCTAGCAACGATGCAAGACAGGGACAACCGGCGGTCCAGGGGAGGCGGCAGGAGGCAGCAGTGGGTGGCGGGGTGGTTGGTGGCGGTTGGGCCCTATCGGCTAGATCTAGGCCAGTGCGAGCCTGATCTGGACCTAACGGGCCGCGGTCGGTAACCGCACTTGGGCTCTTAGAGGGAGGCTAGGTGCACCCCCTGGCCCGTGTATGGCTGGCGGCCAGTCCTAGGCTAGGTGGGCTCAGCGCTGGTTGCCGTTGGTCAGACCCTGACGGGTTCTGTCGGCGCCACTCACCGGCGGCACGGAGGTGTCGTGCTTACTGTGGGGGTTCGCCTGTCGCTCCTTTTTGCTGTCGTGTATCGGTCCCCTTTGTTTGTGTCATGCTCTCAAAGGGGTGACTAGGGGTGGTGGCCCAGATGGTGCTCCTCGGACCGGCGGTGGTCCGGTCGGCCTGGGTGAGCACGGTGTCGATGGCGCCACTCCTTGGCAGCAGGGATCTGCGGTGGCGGTGGATCCGCTGGTGGACGAAGGAGTAGAGACTAGCGCTAGGGTTGGCAGCGTCAGTGACACCCTTGTTTGCAGTGTGGCGGCGGGGCTTCATAAGTCCATTTGGGATCGACCAGACTAGGGAGGGTCTAGTTTTCCCCTGTTGCTGCATCCGGTTGGCTATCACCATCCAGCGATAGATGTAGTTCCCTCCCGCGTGTTACTGTACCGCTGACCCACCGAAGTTTCTTTTTTTTGACGCACCAGCCTCGCAACGTGGGTCATGGTGAGACAGCGAGGGTGACTACAAGACCATGGTGGCGTGTGTAGGTGGGCGGAGAGTGTGGTGGAGCCAGACGAAACGTTCGAGGGTGTGGTTTTTTGAGAGATTAGGAGAAATCCTTGTTATCCGACACTAACGCGGTGACGCCTGCGGGTGTTGCCGGCCTTCCTGAAGGGCGTCGGGAGTATCTCCTCCCTGTCCCCTATATCTTACCAGGGGAAACCCTAGGATCAGTACGGGTAGTAGTGTCATTGTCGTCGCTTCCCTTCTTGGAGGTGCTACTTGGTACACGATGCTTCGATGCGCTAGGAGCATGGTGGATCTATTCGGAGGGCGCAGTGGTTGCAGGTCACCCTCGTTTTCATCGAGTGATGACCCACAAGTATAGGGGGTGTATCGCAGTATTTTTGATAAGTAAGAGTGTCGAACCCAACGAGGAGCAGAAGGTGCTGACTAGTGGTATGGATCAGGAATTCTCTGGAAATACTTAGCAAACAGATTTTTAGGGGTTTTCGATAAAGCAAGTAAACAAAGTACGAGTAAATAAAAGACAGTAGGAATAAATGAAGCAAGTGGCCCAATCCTTTATGTAGCAAAGGACAAGCCGGTTGTATTACTTAAAATGACCAAACGTTCTCGAGGACACATGGGAAGACTATGAAGTGCTTTCGCTTCATATAGTTGATTAATCTTCTCTAGCTTGCTAAGTGTTGTGTGGGTGAACCTGCGCTAATATACCGACCTTCCTAGGACTAATACATACTTGTGATTATACCCCTTGCAAACATCCGTAAGTACAAGAAAGTAATTAAGGTAGAAACATAACCACAACTTTAAACTCTAAGACCCTTATGTCCCTTGTGCAATGGTTTCCTAACGGGGGTTCAGGTTTCTGTCACTCCGGCAACCCCTACGATTAGTAGCCAAATACACAATGCATTCCCCTAGGCCCATATAGGTGAAGTGTCGTGTAGTCGACGTTCACATGACACCACTAGAAGAAGTACACCACAACTTAAATATCAAACTATTGAATCTTTCTCAACACAGCTCCACTACTAACAACATGACTTCTCCCATGTCCTCAAGAACAAAACGAACTATTCACAAGACATCATATGGATCATGATCAGAGATGGAATAATGATGTATAACAATATGAACATAAACAATAATTCAATGGTTCACTCAATAGCATCAACTACAAAGAGTAATCAACACCGGGAAAGTTTCCCCTATGAACTATGCAAGATTCAACCCAATTGTTATAGCAATATGGAGATGGTGATGAAGGTGCTGATGGTGGTGGTGATGATGATGATGATCCCGATGAAGTCCAGCTTGATGGTGGTGTTGATGGCGACGATCTCCCCTCTCCGAGAAGGAATTCCCCCGGCAGAAATCTGTCTGCCGGAGAGATCTTTCTCTCTCAGTGTTTTCCGCCCTGCAGAGGCGGTGGAATCTTTCTGTGGTCGCTCCCCGAGTCTTAGGGTTTCGGGAGGATAATATACGCCAGAGGGAAGTGCCAGGGGTGGACCAGGGCAGCCACACCACCTGGTGGCGTGGCCCAGGGTGGCCCGCGCCAGGGGTGGTGTGGGCCCCCTGTGGCCCATCTCCAGCCCCCCTTCTGGCTTCCTTTGTCTTCTGAAAAATAGGATTTTCCATATATTTTCCCGGATTTTCTGATCTTCACGAATTTTGCCTCCAAACATCACATTTTTCATCAGAATCCTGACTGCAGCGGTCCATGCTCCAAAAGTCATCAACCATGCAAAAACATATGAAATAACATAAGTATCACCTCTCAGTACGAAATATATCAATGAATAACATGGAATTATGACATAGAATAGTGATGCAAAATGGACGTATCATCGAGCAACTATTGTCGGCCTTGTTTTCTCTTCTTTTTCTTTTCCCTTTTTCTTTTCTTTGTTTCTTTTTCTTTTGGGCATTGTGTTGTCTGGCCCAACAGTGGTCTCAAACGGTATCTATATTAATATAGCTAGGCGAAAGCCTGATTTGAGGACCAAGCCACACACCACCCGTCCGGTTGTAGCCTATACAGACATATGTAGACATTAGTGAGTTCGTAGAAACCATGTTCCTTATAGGCATTTCCTCAAACAGCTCCCGCACGGGCACGTCACCACGTCGTGCCTCCCCTAGGCTTGGACGGGGATGTTACAGAAGTATACGGCAGCGGCGCATCTAATTCAGATACCTAAGGAGTGGGTGGCCCTAACGAGGTCAGCGAGGCCAGCAAGGGAGGATGTCACGCAGTTGAGGAGCGTGAGCGTATAGACGTCTAGGCGGGAGCTCAAGCTCATAGCATGGCGGAGAAGGCGGAAACGTCCGCCACGGGGAGGCTAGAGTCGAGGCGGACCCAAATGACAGTCTTCCATTGAGGGGCCCTGGTCTTGGCGGAGGCTGCACTGTCATGGCCTGACTAGATATCCAGGGGAACTACATGTCACGACCTACAGATAACCGACATGATCACCGACACCGAATCGGGTAGGGAGGAGGAAGAAGGTAGGAGCACTCGAGGCTCAGATCAACAACAACTAGGAAGGTAAAGGTACAAGAGTAAATAAATTTTGTTTTCCATTAGCTTGATCGACCGACTACCCCACCTACCCTTTATATCTAAAGGTAGGATGAAGCTTATTAATCCTAGAGTTTCAGAGAAGAGCTCAATCATGGAGCTGAATTAAACAGTCATTTTGCCTTAAAGCTAGTACAACCGTTTGATCAACCCTGAAACGTTATCCTTTTTTCATATCCACTTTTGCAGCAACTTCAAAAATCACTTGGCAAGTACTTTTTTGAGAATAAATGTTAATTTCCTTTTTTTAGGATTTCATACTATGTATTTTTAACTTCTATTTATGTTTTGTTCCATATATGTGTATAGAATGTTCCTTGCTTTGCAAGGAAAACTTTGAACTATGCCACAACGGAAGTGTTGTACGTTTAAACTAAAGGAAGAGAAGTATATACTTTCAATCAGCACAAAAAAGAACACAAGACCAGAACTTTTTGTGCTGACTACATGAAGTTCCTTGCTGACTAGAACATGAAATAAGGAGACCAAATCAGGATAGACATCAACAACCCACCACCTTATCTTTACATCATCCCACTAGACAAAATGGTTATAAAAAAGAGAGGGTAGAAGGTACTGTTTGTATGCATACTCTTTTCTTATTTTTCCTACTTTGTTATTCAACTTGAGCTACATTGTTTTCATATATACTAGATTGAATAGTGCGCCTTGGCGCACGATTCCCGTTGGTTTAGAGGCATTTTGCGACTATAATCGGAGCGAGTATTTACGGAATGGAGGAAGTCTATATATGACAGAAAGTAAGGAGAGTAGTAACGTGAGAAACAGATGACTTAGAAACAGAAATAGACATGGAATGTAAGAAATATCAACATAGTTGTTTCTGAGGCAGTGGCAGATCCACCTATACAATGTAACAACAGAAAGAGTAAGAAGAACATCAAAAGGGAGCAGCATACTTGGTTCAGAAAGAGCAACGTATGTACCTATACAAACTAAAACCTTAGCGTAGCAATAGATTTATTCAGCATACACTTGCCTAGGCTGACAAAAGAAGATATGTAAACCATAATATCAGGAGCAACAGTTATCTTGCGGCGGATAATGATCCTAATTAGTGTCATACTTCATGTTGTCAGTGCTATGGCTAGGATTTCGGCTGTTGCTGTTTTGGAATTGTACAAAATAGTCCATTTAGTCTGTGGCAACACATTTGCTATGATAATTATTATGTAAGAAACACACACTTGGGGGTTACAATCACCAACCGAAAGTGTTTTAAGAATCGTCCTCTTTACATTGGTGTCATGAGAGTTCGACCGCTTCTTGTGCTACAAGACTCTATTAAATACTAAATCAGGACAATTGATGCAAGTTCGAATCAAGTACATAAATTTCATATTTGATCTGTAACTCTATAGTATTTATTTTATGAACTGAATTACCATGATTGTAATGTTCACTGAGCACCTGAATAGTTGGTCATCGCAACAGATTCATAATCGCAATTTAATTTTACAACCAACATCACATGCAACAATGAAATTCTGCAACATATTAAGGATGTCCAGAAACCTCATATTGAATCTCTTCCATCTGATGCCTAGATCAAGTATTCTAGCCTAGGTTGGTCACCGCTCACCATACATGCATATTGCACAGAGCCTGCACATAGAAGTTCATATCTTGCAAAAAATCGAGATTGTAAGCTCTCAGTGCCAGTGACTCTGTTTCTCAGAAGTACTAACCTGCAGAAAAAAGGGAATCAGAACAGAGAAAGAGAGAGAACCATATCAACGCTAGGACAACAGAAAACAAACGCAGAACACTTGGCTTCTCACCTATGCCGGCCTATGGTCTCGCAAAAAAAGACAACCTTTGAAAGTCGTTCCTCAAGTTCCATTGAAACTTTTGAAGTGTCGTATCGTCCTACCCCTCGAAGTTTTCATGCAGAAAGTAAAACAGATACATAAGAAATCAGCTATGACATGGCAGTCTGTACGAATCATTCAATTAACAACCAGAACAAGAAAGTATGCAACCAAAAAAAACACTAGTCATTTATGAGTTTTCTCTAGTATTATAATAAATTATACCAGATTTAGATAAATAGCCAAAGATTAATTAGGAAGGTCAATTGACTGGAAAGTAAGAAGACACAAAAAGAAACTACTTTATTAACCAAACAAACAATCAAAATCATTCCAGCTTTTTACCTAATAAATGATTCTCTGAATCTCCTTGAACTGAGAACCACAAATCATGAGAAAAATAAAATGGAGATGCTTGATGAGGCTATCAGCAACTAAATTATTTGAATAACTTGTTGTAAGTTTGTATGACTTTCATTGTCTACCGGAACCTCTAGAAATTGAAAGAGAAATAGAATAAATAACTTGAATATTTGCATTAGCTAGTGTGATGGCGCATTTGGCCATGATACTTTTTGCAAGATAGAAAATGTTGAAAAATCATGGCATACAAACAAAATGGCAGTCAACTATTTGTGAGCGAGCGATCACAGATTATGGAGATGACTGGAATAACAAAGCCATATAAGCCATCAAAGACAAGAAATATAACAACCGTTTCAAGAAGAATTATTTCGAAGTTCTCACCTCATTTTCTTCCAATAAAGTACACATAAAGAATAGGTAGTACAAGATTCCTAGGATACAGTAAACTACCAAGAACATTTGGTAACTATTTCTCAAAATAATATATGGATTTTAATAAACCTGCACTCATTCAAGCTATTATTTATGCGACTTATTTAGCATATTGTTAATCAAACTATCAACCGACCATTCAATCAAAATGTAGAAACAAAGAAGGTGCTATGTAAATAAATATGTGTATGAAGTGAATGCTATGTGGGACTTGCACAAACTTGTTACACCAATCCGATTCAGCGAAGGGACTTGCAAACCGATTGCACAGGCTAAACTATGAAGTACCTCTTGTCAGTTTCACAGACTAAACTAAGAAGTACCTCTTGTCAGTTGAGCCTATGGTACATGACGCCAGTGGTTCCTTTGGATCATCAACAACTGAACTCGTGACAAGTGACGCAGTGTTTCGTTTGGATCATCAACTACAGTCAAACCAAGCTGACGTGACAATCAGGTAGGCAATGAGAAATAGGTAGACCTAGTATAGATAATTATGAGCAAATGTACCTACCGTAAGGTAATTAGGGAAGCAGCTTGCCTCATGCCACCTACTTCAGATGGTTTTGAAATGGTTCAACATCCATTTTTGTAACACTATTTTAAGACACAAACAAGCCTTATTACTTCCGAATCAGGCCATCAGGAAACTTGTTTGTACTGGCACCTAATTGTCCATGAACTCTGCAAGTTCCTAATCCAGAAAAAAGTAATGCAATTATTTGATTTATATAAATTACATAAGAATGTTGAGGGAGAAATAGGTAATCCAAATACACCAATGCTCCTAAAAGCATCTGGTATTCTGAAAATGATAGTTCTTCTTTTGATAACATATCTGGAGAAAAGATAAGGAATGCAAAAAAATTATACTGGCCAATAAGTTAGATGGCATGCCCATATAAGTTCAAATATCAAGGAGAAATGAATTTTCCTACTGCACTTACATCCATCATTGAGGACACAAGTACTACATTACCAGACTTTTTCAGATCATCACATATATCTGCAATAATGCACAACAAAAATCAGAAAAAATTTATTGTGCCGTTTTCAATTTAGAATGGTAGGCTTACCCTTTTGGGGCATTTCTCTTTGCTCTGATCCCATTCCTTGGCCACTGTCAGCATACTTTCTGCTCTCACCTTTATAGAAAAAATTCTGATGATCAGATATGATTATCACGGTTGACTAAAAATAGTGTGCAGTGCATATAGATCATCAAAGCACAAATGAGGGCAAAAAAGCACAAGGAGTATCCTCCTTCAAACAGTAAAAGCCTAGGCATCACAAAATTATAGATTTTCTGTTGATAACCAGTAGGAACCAGCCCTGAAGGACTACAGGTTTTGCGTTGATACCCAATATAAAACATTTTGCATGTAAGCATGACATCCCTAACTTCAGGATGCGTGATAGGTTAGAGAGCTACGCAGAATAAATCGTACATAGTCAAGCATGACATCCCTACGTCTTTTTTTTCTCATTTCAAATTTCTGTAAAAGAGCAGTAGTAGGTTAGAGACATGCACAGTAAGTTGTACATTGTCAAGCACCAATAATATTTTGAACCAATTTAGCGATTATAAGTGGCCGTAAATATTTATAAAATGATTGGCCATAGTGTGAAGACTCAGTCCTAACATAAGAACAACGCTTACACGGGAGCAAAATCCCAATGCCAAATTAACTCATGAATGGATTGAACTCGAAACCATTGTCAGATTAAGCAACAATTTTTCAAAAAGAAAAATCACACAGAAGTTTCAAAACAGAGCTGGGAATTAGATTTTACATACAAAGTTAGCAATGTTGTCAACCAAAATTATGGGCTCCCAGGACTAATGCAAAGGTTGACAAAAGAAGGTACAGAACATCAAATTGCTTCTATTGAACATCTGATCAGGTACACATGGGGACACACTATTAAGCTATCTCTTTGACTCCCCAATCGAAGCAACAACATGAGAAATTATTGCTTGCTAATAAATAAATAACTGCTGCTGCCTCTAGTGGCCTGAGTAAACGTACCCCCATAGGATAAAAATGGAGAATATGCTTTGAAAAATACCATCAATCTATCATGCGGCAGTATGATGAAAAGTACTCTTTCATGCTGAAATGCAAATCAATACCCACGAATCCAATTCTATCTCCTCTGGCACAACAGTCTTAGCTAGTAAAAAAGGAGCAAGATCTACATTTTATTTTGAAAGTGAGGATTGTGAAGCACTCAGTAGATAAAATGAATCCAATAGACTCTGTAAAAGAAATCATGTACATAAATGCTGAAAGTGTTTGTCTTACATCTCCTTTGTATAAACCTTCCCCCTAATTAGTGCTTGATATCTGTACAATTTAAATACCCATGGGGATTAATATTAGTACAAATACCAAAGTATTCTCTCAGTCTGCAGTGCAGGGCTAATATTAGTACAAATCAGACTCAATAAGCTCAAAGCTCACACAAGACATGTGCTCAGAGAAGAACCTCAAACAGCGTGCAAAAATAATGGAAAGTTAGTCAAAGAACTCAGCGTGCATGTTGAGTGGAAGGGACAAAACTACACACAATTAGAGATGACACCAAGAACCTCCTCGCCAAGTCTAGTACCAGCAAGGTCATTAACACTTGACACTCGAAGCAATCCATATGAAACACACACCTATGGAAAGCTAACATACATGAGATTAACCCAAATTGGAAAACGTGCAAATGAACTTTAAGCACTAACCACTCTTGCTAGTAAAGAAAATACCAAGAATAAATACAAACACAATATTATTCAGAATTCTGGAAAAGATACAAATGAATTCTAAATAATTTTGCCTAGCATGTTATAGATAGATACACTCAACTTGGTAAAAATGATGGGTTTGGCTCACTTCTGAAAACATGCATTTTTAGATGTATGTTTCTCTAAAATAACTAAAAGAATACCTTTTCATATGCGTCCTTTTATAGAAGGAAAACGCCAGTCTAGGAAACAGAAAGTACTCCAAGATTTTTTTATAGCAAAAACCACTCTCCAAGCTAATAAAGTGGCAAGTAATTTCTACTCAGACAATGACCCAATTATATCCCTCCTGGTGTATGGGAATGGTTTTCCAACTTTGTCCTCCTTGTTCTATTGATCGTAAAGTAGAACAACATATTTCGAGACGAAGACGTGTCAGCTAATCTCCTGCTGAAATAACCAGTCATGGATACAAATCATTCAAGACAGTATCAATACTCAATGAATCATGCACATCAAGATCCCGTCAGGAAAACTAAGAGATAAAAAAAATAAGATCCTCAAGAGAACTAATAGATAAAAAATTCTCATCATGATGTACTCACCTTTGCTTGCTCAAAAGAAGTCTTCTTAACAGTTAGTTTGCAGTCCATAATCTACAGACTACCAATATCCAACTGCCGGAGTGCAAGGAGCCGCACCCACACATACCAGAAACCCGACTACGCTGAACTGAACTGCTCGTCCCACCAATACTCAACTGAAATGCTCGTCCCACCAATACTAGTGTGTGCACTTCCAGGAAATAAGTAATCACAATGCATTAATCTAGCAGCTAAGAGTATTGCATAACACGGGAGATAATAAAAGACCAGCCAGTCTTGTTGCATGAAATATTTCTAAATAAACACGAGGTAAAAGTGATCGGTAGCAGCAGCCGCCGCTGGCTTGCTGATGGAGGTACAGCGGCAGATGCTCCACCGGCGACATCCATGCCTGCCTTCTGCACAGTCTTGTTGCATGAAATATTTCTAAATAAACATGAGGTAAAAGGGATCGGTAGCAGCAGCCCGCCACTGGCTTGCTGATGGAAAGTACAGCAGCAGATGCTCCACCGGCGACATCCATGCCTGTCTTCTGCACATTATAACAAATAATGTGCGACATCCATGCCTGTCTTCTGCACATTGTAACAAATAATGTGTTCCTCAGATTTTACTTGTCTATTAAGGCAGTGACGTAAGAAGAGATTAAGTGTAAAAACTCACATGATCAAACTGTAGGCAGAAGGTTTCAGGAACTCATTGATGCTCACAGACTAAAAAGACAGAAAACATTTCCTGATTAGTAATCGCTATGTAGCAGAAACAACAAAGTGTTGATATAAAATTGGGCGCATCAAGCACAAGGATAATTGGAGTTTTAACAACATGAAGGGTATGAAAACTAAATCCAAGAACGGAAAATAAACACAACTATGATGTCTAGAAATGAATAAATTGGGCACGTAGGCAAGTAAATGGCCATTGACACTTTTTTTAGCTGCATCATGTTCACTGTCCTTCGATCTCTAGCAAGCCACTGAGAACCGGCCTGGCCCGACGGATGCCCTTGGTTTGGCTCATTTGTACGGGAGAAGAACATCAGAGAGGAGCGGAACGAACCAAAAGCAGTGGCGGAGGACGAATTTCTTTTGAGGTAGGGCAAACTCTAATGTATAAAATATATTTTGTTTTATACATGCATGCAGGTTAAATATATACATGTGTCAGAAAGGAAGACAAAGCATAATAATTCTTCATGCACAAATCACAGCTCTGATTACTCATTTTTTTAATCACATTTAGGTTAACCACCACAACAAGCTACAACAGTTCGTTTTAATAACTATAAAAATTTATGTAAACTTAACCCCCATAAGTACAGAGTGTTGGCTACCAAATCTAAATGCAAAACTGAAGATATTTAATCTAGTAGTAAGATAAATCCTCTGATTTTGTATTGTTTACTTACCAACAAAACAAAACGGTGCAATTGTGGAGCTTGAGCTGAGCAAGATCAAATCATTCGAGTAGAGATTCTGTCAGATAATTACCATGCAAGTGCCCATTTTCTATTGTAGTCTTAGGCTCTTAGTAAATAGATGAACAGCAAATGATGGGACGGAGGATAACCAAGTAAATTACACCTCCGATCTAGCCACTGATACCAACCTGCAGCGTGTGTCCAACATAGAAAAGGAGATCAGGTCATCGGGGTAGGGTGGATGGGGATTTGATACGAACTCTAGGTGTGAGCTGATTGAGAGAGGACAAGAGATGGAGCAACGATGGCGGCCGCCGGAGCAGCTCATCCTATGCAGATTCGATTCGTCGCTGGCTCCCCAGAAGAGACGTCAACCGGCGTCGTCGCTACCGGGCTTCCTCCGCTGCGCAAGCTCCTCCGCCAAGCGACCTCAGTTCCGCTCGGTCTCCTTCGCCGCCGCGCCGCCATGCCCGAGGTGGAGGAGGATAACAGGGTGCTTCTCCTTGGCGCTTTCTCTCTCCATCGCATGATGTTGCTGCTCGTGCAACGAGGTAGCTCGCTGGCAGCGGCCGGCCAGGAGATAGGTGTGGACCGGGAGGGAAACGGGGGAGAGAGATGAGGCGGGGAATGGGGAGGTGCGGGGAGGCGAGGATGGGGGAGACGAGGGCAGGCGGGTTTGGGGGCGATGCGGGAAGGCGGCGCGGTAGGGTTTCACAGCTATAGTTTTATATGGACGCGGTGAAAAAGATCTACGGTGCTCAGTGGCTTGTTAAGCTAATCGTGTGGCTAATCAAATATGATTTTTGAGGTAATTTCCAGGGGTGGCACCAATTACATCTTTAGATTTATCTAGTTTCTTTCTTTCCTATTTTTTCAGAAGAGTATGTGTTCAATGATGAAGCTAAAGCAGTTGTTTTCTCAAAAGGAATGGAACAAACATCACCAGAGATAGCAAGAATAAACAGCTATGTACAAACCCATGGAATTGGTCTTGGAGCAGTGTTTGTTCACCTACTCACTAAAACAGATGTACACAAGAATGCTTTGGTACTTTATTCTAATTTCAGCTTTTACATTCATATAATTTAATTCTTCAATCCTTTTTTATGTTCTTTGCAATGTGTGTGTTGAAACCCTTCTTTTTGTTTGCTTTCTTTGTTGTAGCACATTCCGAAAATAACCACATCAGTAATGTACATTCCATCAAGCGGATGTGTGCTTCTTGTCTATGGTTTACCTGAGGGTGTCAACATAGCTGCAAAGTACTACAACTCAACTGATGGTAGGATCCGTTTTAGAACTGGGTGGAAAGAGTTTGCTGAGAAGAAGCACTTTGAAGAAGGGAATGGTGCTCTTTTCTTGTTCCACACTACAACAACTGGGCTTCGGATAACTATCGACCCAATTCATTACTAAATGGTCAAGTTGAAAGTTATCATTGCCTCTTATGGAATGAAGACCTAAATATCTGTAATAACTATGTGTGGTGTCCAAGACTATGTTTCTTTTGCAAATGCATAGTGTGTAAGACTATGTATATAAGTTCTTCATGTATGTTCATGCATCATAAGACTTTAAGTTAGTGAAGCTTTATGCTAGTATTTTCTGTGAATTTTGGCATTTGTTATCTGATTTTGATGTTCTACTAAAACATGAATGCTATAATATTTTGACATTTTGAGAACAAAAACTAGCAGGTAGCAATAATCAATGGTAAGAATCTCATTCAATTTACCATCAGCCAAATCAGATAGTTTTTAAAAGTTTTTCCTGATTACTGCTTCTTGGTTCAACATGCAGGTTCCTGCACATAAGCTCTGATTTGGTTGATGGTATCTATATCACAAAAGGTAACTAACATTACAACCTTCTCATTTTATTATATCATGTCAGCATGTTTGTACTTGTTTGACATAAAGAGAAACTAGTTATCAATGTGTTATGTGTTATGTGAACCGAAGTTCCTATGCCATATTCACCATAAGTATCTGAATCTGCAAACAAAAGCACAACTGCCAGAATTTTGTTTCATATATTTGTTATTAGGAATGTGAGTTCTCATACTGAAATTATACATGCGGGTAATGTGATGGTTCTGTAAATTATGTTGATTGCTTCTTCTAAATCAGAACAAAGGGGAAAATATGTAGGGACAAACAAATTTTTTTAAGCTGTTCAAGAACCAGGGGATCAAAGAATGAAAACGCTAGAATTACCGTGGTAAGTGGCCAATTCAGAATCAATTATCATCTTCCTTGTAGAATCTCTCTTCTCTAGATCTGGATCCATTCCTTTTTCTATTTTTGCACCCGTGAGATCTGCATCTTCCACCTCACCATTTTCTGTTACTTTTTGTTCGATGGAGGAGAGGGGAAAGAGATAGAGCGGAAGGTTCCAGACCGAGCTCGATCTAGGAGTGGTTAGGGGATGGGGTTTTAGCCAGGACCGACCCTGAGGGGGGCGGGAGGGGTGGCCGCCCTAGGCCCTCGAAACCAGGGGCCCAAGTTCCAAATAGCTAAGCTACAACGGGAGCGTCATTAGAGCAGATCAGAGTGTTTTTCACGTATGCTTCAGGAAGACGATGCTGAAGTCATTATGCTTTTCCTAGCAGACCAGAATCTGGATCTATTTCCTTTTGTTACATAGGGATTTTCTCCTTTCGTCAGCTTGGGCTTTTTTCCTTTTTGTTAGCTTGTGATTCTGTCGTTTACTTAGGCATTAACGGACGAAGATGCATGAGGCCGGTTGATCTAAAAAGTATGATCTTCGTGGTGGTAGCTAGACCGTGGACAAAAGAACCATCCAGGCCTAATGAGACACCTATTTTTGAAAAATGCTATGCAAAACACGATCTAGTCATTTTCATGCTTGTTGGAAGGCAATGCTAGAGTCTTCTTCGCTGCTAAAAAAATGTAGTCTTCTCCATCTAATAATGCGACCCATCACTGGCTCTGAAGCGGCCACGCGGCGAGGCCAAAAGCTAAATAGCGGAGAATAGAGCACGACCAACCTGGCGATATGATTCTAGACAAAGTCCAAGTCATAATAAGTAAAATTTATATAGATTGTATTAATAAATGCTAGAACTACTTTTATATGAAAATTTGTATACATATTTGTTAGCAATATTTCTGTGGTATGCAATTTAAGTATTTATTTTAGAGATGGAAGTTTTAAACCTTTAGAGTACCCTCTTTTTTAGTCTAGTTCAAACAAATCAATTAGTTTTGTCAAAAAGTGATGATTTGCAAAAAAAATTGTACTGACGAGGGTAAAGGGTATCCTAAAGGTTACCCATTGTCATCCTTAATTTATTTGTAACAATGGCATACTGTATTTTCTTTGTGTCCCTCCCACAAAACACTATGCCATCTTCAGTTGTCATAGATTTGTGTAGGCTTGTGGAGATACTATCGTGAGAGACGACCATTTAGAGTGGCATCTAGTTTTCTTTTGCTAGCCGATTAGTTTCACATTGATGCTTGGATTTTCTCAGCATTCTAACTGATATATAATATATGACTATGCATTTGCAATAGACATCATCCTGATCCTCCCTTTAAGAATTTCTTTTAGAAATACATACAGTTGTTTTATGCTTATAGGACCCTAGATTTTAGTTTCGCCGCCTTGAAAAGTCAGGACCTGCCCTGGTTTTAGCGTGATTTCTTTGTCGTGGGAGTGGTTGAGTTTTTCTGTCTAGATCGTAAAGTTTTGTTGTCTTTTTGCACAGCCCAAGAAGGAAAGTTGCATCCTAAAATGACAAGAAAATAGGCCCAATAAAAAGACAACAACAAAAAAGCGCGACAACACGACAAAACACCAAACAACACAATATCCGGGGCCGACGGGTGCAACGGGCTGGGAATGAATTTGGCTAACCTCTTAAGTCAAAGTCGACTGTACTTTAGAGACTCCCTAGGTACAGGTATAGATTAGGTTTCCTAATTTGGTAAGTTTGCATGTAGTAGTACTACATTGTCATGTAACGTCTTAATTAGGAGTATTATATATATATAGTTGAGTCAGAAGTCTAAGTTAATTAGAAATCTAGTCCGGCTAGGACTTGCTTGGTTTTGGCTTAAGAGTTTGCTCGTTCGTAGGTGTACACTGAAGTTCAAGTAAGTATAGTTTGAGGAGTAGGTTCAAGGTAGAGTCCGGACACGAGTCGTGTTCGTGTCCCAGTCGGTCAAGCTAGCTGGTTATGGCTGCATGTATATATGATCCATGGGTGAAACACAACAGGTCATAGTATAGGGCAGCCCGACTCTCTGGCTAGCAAACTTCGATCCCCTTATTAGCATATTGTTGTACATGGCGGACCGGAGCAACGTCAGTGGCCTGGGGATGGTGGCCGTCGTCGCCGTGGTGTCCACCGGCGTCATCCTGGCCTCGTACCACCTGGTCCACCGCCGCCTCGAGTCCAACCTCAAGCTCGACAACACCACGGTAAGCGATCGCCCCATCTCCTTAATTTGCAATTTTGCACGTAGATCGCCACTATTGCTTCAACGCTAGCTGCATATATAGGTCCATGCAACACACGGCGAGCAGAGCAAAGGCGGCAGAGCAGGACGACGACGAAGAAGAAGGTGCGGTTCGCGGACGACCTGGCCACGGACCTCTCGTCGGACAGCGAAGAGTACCGCCACCGGCGCGCCACCCCTGCCGGTGGGCTGAAGATCCGCCCGGCGCTGCGAAAGGCGGCCTACTCCTCGACTCCGACTCGCCTTGCTTGTTGAGCATGCTACTCTACCTAGCTAGTTTTTTTTTTTTTTTGACTCGTCTACCTAGCTAGCTTGTGTAATGAAAAGGAGCACTTTGCTGTCTGCACTCTTTTTTTTTCCAGGATGCCTGCACTTTCAGTCGAGTTGTGATTTCAGGAACATCGGTCAGATCAGGTCAGGTGTGCGTCTGTGCTTTTGTGATCCACACTAGTCCAAAGATCGACAGCTAGGATAGCGTTCGGGAGGACCGTTATGTGATTTCAGAAACATCGGTCAGGTCTATGAAAATAAGAAAATATTGTGGGAAGCTTGTCTTGGACCTCGGCTTCCTGCGTGTTAACATAGCCAAAACCCGGCCAGGATATACATGGAAGTTCCTACATTGTTACAACTAATCTACTTCTTCCGTTTCAATATATAACATGTTTTACTTTTTATGAAATGAATGTATTTAGACATTTTTAAGTGTTTATATTCAGAGTAACCTATACTCAAATAGGGTCTAGATGCATTTGTTTCACAAAAGTTAAAACATCTTATATTATGAAACAGAGGGAGTACTTGATACACAAGAAACTACACATGGTTTATATCTCACCGTGATTAACTACCTAGAGATAAGACTATCTCATCGTGCTTATCAACACACACGTGACAGCATACATGTTACACAAATATTTCAACATCTCCTCTCAATGACAACTTATCTAAGTTGAGATTGTGTCGAAATACTTCAAGTTGTCTCACATAAAACGGTTTAGTAAACCCATCTGCCACTTGATCACCGGTTGGTATAAACCTGATATTCAGAAGTTTGCTAGCCACTCTTTCTCGAGCAAAATAATAGTCAACTTCAATATGCTTGATCCTAGTATGAAAAACAAGATTAGCTGGTACATATGTTACACCAAGATTATCACACCATAGAGATGCAACTTGAGGATGATCAACCCAATTTTTTTCAACAATGTTTGTACCTATATTACTTTAGCTATTGTATTATCAAGAGACTTATATTCAGCCTTAGTATTGGACCTTGATACTATTGCAGGTTCCTTGGTTATTGACCCTTAGGGTGGCCTGATCTTCATGAATTTGGGAGGGGTGTGAGGGGGAAGATGATGAACACGACAAACTCGACACAAAAGGCGGGGTAAAGATACAAACGGACCCAGAAAACACACAATTTGCTCCGTTGGTTCGAACAACCAATCCAATAGAATCCCGATGCGAGAGACCTTGCGGTAGAATCACTCGAGGAGAAATTGGCAAGCAAATGTTAGAATCCAAATTAATGAGAAAGAGTAGTTTAAAGTAGAACCCCAAAAGGAGAGAGACCAAGTAACTACTAGAATTCTTAACTTAAAGAGACCAAATACTTGAGGAGAGCCTTGATACAACTCATAGATTTAATCTAGAGAGGGGTTCCTATCTAGGGTTCTTTGGCACAAGCCAAGAGTCAAATCAATTCATCTCTACCTAGATCTTAGCCCTAAGGGTCTATTTGTAGTACTAGGGGTGAATGGGTAGGTAGGGGAATATTACAAGGCATCAAACCCATTTCTGTGCGCAGACATGCCATTTCGGCGATAATTCCGTGGAGCCAGGCTTGGCGCCATTTTTGTCTCCTAATTCCGCTGTGGCACCGAGTTGGTCCGGCAGATGCCAACCAATACAAAAATACCCCCGTCCCCGGCACTTTTTTGGGGCAGCATAAGCAGAAAGTACCAGCAAAAGTTGATTAGTTGGCGGATGAGAAATCGCGACACCATTTGGTTGCGGTGCTGAATTTATCGCCGATGTTGTCCCATCTACGGCACTTTTATGCACCACAATCCATATCTGCCGTGTCCCACCACCGATTTCCTTGTTCCCACCCTGCTTTTCTCTTTTCCCACCACTCTTTTCGCTGGTCCCGCTAAGATTTCGAATGGTTGCGCCTGAAATCAGACTATCGTGCGCCTCGTTAGGAAAATCTATCACTTTCCCCTCTACAAATTCCCCATTCCCCTTCACAGTAAACCCTCGACACTGTAGATGTCGGTTGACGATGTCCAGAAGTGACTCCCTTCCGCCCCCTTCCGCCGCCTGCCTCCGCCGTCCTACTTGTGGCAAGCGGGAAAGTAAGTACGACTTTCGATAGCTAATACGAGTTTCGCCCCTTCGCCGTGCATCCCTGATGTCGCATAGGTCATTGGTAAGCACTACAAGAATTTGGACGATCCGTGAGATTTTTTTATGACACGACCTAAAAACCTCGCGGATTCCTGACGTTCTAGAACGTTTCGTCGTAACGAGCTCCAAGCCTCTCCAGCCCGGTTATCCATGACGTTCCTTGTTTTCGTCGTGGAAAATTCGTCACAGATTTTGTCCCAGGCCCTGAAGCCCAGTTTACCATTTCGTCTGATGCACAATTCATCGTGGAATTCGTCACGCCACATATTCGACACTTTTTTCGCATCGACCGTCTCCTCCGTGCTTCAACCCCACTTGTCAGCTCGGTGTCGATGTTACGTACGTAGTGTATCTCACGGTAGTGCTGGGTTCGACGCGGCTTCGTGATGTCTTCCGCCAGCCCCAGCTATGAGTGCGTTTGATAGAAATTAAATAACAGAAAAACATTTCGTGCAGGTAGACGGAATCGAACCGTCAACAAATCTTTTGCAAAACTAACTTGCAACCGATGCATCTGTCCATTGGTTTTGTGCTGATCTACAACTTTATTATGTATATTACATACCAGCTCTCAATCATAGGAAAACAACAACATGAACACAATGAACCAAAATATATACATAGCATATGGAGATAATATTACTTAGCATGTAGAGCACCAGGTTGACAACAAGTTCCTTACCACTACAAGTTCACTGACAACATATTACATTAATGATTCATCCAACACCACAGTATAAACAAGCAGATACTTTTTGGCCTCACTACAGAATATTAGCACAACCCATGAAGTCATGTAGCCCCTCATTTAAAAAGGTGAAGATGCACACATTCCCCTCCCTTATTCCAGCGAGTTCGAGAATATTAAACCAGGCTCTTGTCATCTGGGCAGCATCATGCATGCCTTGGAAGAGGTTAACATGCTCAAAAGTGGTCTTGTAGGAGCATGCGAGTGGTAAGACCTTTGGGAGATAGCGGTTGAGGTGTGCACGGCTGTAGCTAACTGAAAAGTACTGTAGGAGAAGAATAATATTAGTTGTTGGATAGAGTTCACTGTGCATAATAAAATTTAACTATTGAAATGTCAAATTTTAACCATTTTGGCCTTCCCACGGATGACATTTGACTTGTTCATATTGCACACATAGTATGGTATAGATGGCTTGTGTCGTTTAACTAACACTTTGAGGGAAGCAACTTGGTCAGAAGTCAATTCCAAATGGTTTCCAAACACGCAGTGCTCATCGAATTCCTCAAGCCCCATCATACTTGGACCTAGAAAGAAAATATTAGAAACTAATAATCTGTATCTGCATATATATAAATGTAGCAAAACATGTATATAATGACACACCTCTAGGAATAAGGATCCTCGATTCCTCGACTGCTCTAAATCTTTTCATATAAGCTTTAGCTCTTCGCTTTGCTTTCTTAGCTTTCATCTTGCGAAAAACTACAGCAGCTGGTTTATTCACATCATCATGAGATGAGACATCGATGACGACAGCATCCTTTGCAGCCTAAATTAGACATTGCACTAATTAGAATGTTTAGTTTTTATGCCATATACAGTAGTAGTGCCAGTAGCATCAATTTTAGAACCTGCTCATGTATCTCCCTGGCCTTCATCGTACCTGCCCCAAAGAGTAAATACAAGAATTAAGTTAGAATATAATTCTAATTAGTCAATTATTACGAGAATCAAATTCACTGAGTAAACTAAAGGGCGCTTCTAGTGAACTAGACTGAGCCTTGCCGTAAGCAACAACCTCAACGCGCGGAGCACTAGATTGTGAGTACATACGTGCGGCCATAGAATAAGGAGGCGACACATGGAACTAAAACTAATTAAACAGCAACATCGACGCGGTGTCCTATAGAACAAGGAGGCAATGCGTCGAACAAGAAGGAGGAGGCGGGCACATCGCCGACCGGTTAACGAAGAGTTGACGCGGTGAAAGGGCGCTAGGTTGAGGAGCACTTACACGTCGTCGTCACCGGGATTTGGTCGGGCCTCCGTTGCCACCGTCGTCGCCGGGATTTGGTCGTCCGCGGGGAGGGGAGAGGGTTTTCTCTAGCGCAGATTTGAGGGAAGTGGTGTGGGATTTGGGAGTGGCACGGAGGGGAGAGGGTTTTTTCTATCTGCTATGACAGGTGGGTCCGATGCATGAGCGGTTTTGGTTCACAGTGGCATCGTCTGGTAGGCTGACGAATGGGTCCCACGCGGACTGAATAACAACATAATTTTTCTACTAGAAAAAGAGCTTTTGTTCAGCCAAGTTTGATAGACAGAATAACAGCACAATGTTGTGGCTAATTTTCTAAATGAATAACTATTAATTCCATGAACTAAAGGACAATCATATTGATCAGTTCAAAGGCATGCACACAACCATTAGTTCAACACAAAACATGCAACACAGGCATGCACAGAACCATTAGTTCAAGCATGCACCACAAAGCATCCAACACTCCACCACCATAAGCTGGAAGTACTCTTCGTCTGTATCATCTTGTACTTCATCTTCTTTGTCACTATAGTACTCCTCAATGGTGTCATCTACTTCAGGCTCACTATCAACTTCCTCCTCTTCAACAGCTTTGCTTTTGCCTCTGATACGGTCGAACACTGAAACATCTATGATGCGGCCTCCATTGACAGAGGGTCGACGTTTCCTGAAAGGCAGAGCCTCAGATACAGTCTCATTGTCAGAGCCTACAAACTGTTGGTATGCTACATCAGTATGCACCGCCTCCTCCCCCTCCTCTCCTTCGGCAACATCAAACGTATGTCTTTGAACTATTTGTTGAACCACCCGCCAGTTTTTGCCCTTGGCTGTGTCTGGCACGTAGAACACTTTTGTAGCCTAGGTTGCCAAGATGTAACTATCATCTTTGTACAAAAAATTGGTAATGTTGACACTTCGGAAGAGTTTATCATACACCATCTCAGTATCCTTGCGGCCCTCAAGCTGATACCAATCGCAGTGGAATAACACAACTGATCGTTGGTGTTCCAAAACAGAGTTAAAATACAACACCTTGATATCCTTGAGGACACCATAAAAATGGATATCCTTCTCCAAGTGATAACCGTCAGTCATTACTCTGCTATTTTGTGTTTTCTTGCCCTTCCCACGATCAGCGTTGAGGAACCGAACACTATCCACAATACAAGCTAAATATGTTCTTACTCGGAAGTCAAGCAGAGGCTGATGCACGATGTTTTATTTCAGCAAAAGTTTGTCATGGATGCATCACACCCAGATGTGTAGGTTGCTTGCAACCAGTAGTTAATGAGGCACGCAAGAATTCAAAGGCATCTCCTGAAGAAGCAGTTTTTTAACCCCCTCCCACTGAATAAAGTAACAAGGATTTCTCCTGTTGAACACATGAACAATGCAGAGTGGTGCAAGCTTGTTGATTCTTGGACTGGCCCCAGGAACTAGGTCAAGTCTTGTCTACTCAACTTCCCTCTGTTTGTGTTTAACCAGGACTGCCTCTTATACTCTATGCTCTCTCTTTGTGTAGGCTCGTTTTCTAATAAACAGGCAAACAAGAAATAGACAACCTTATCGCAGTGGCTTGTTTTTCTGTGACAACCGGAGCTTCTCCACTCACAGTGTGAAAAAAGCAACAGTAAGCCATCCAGAATACTTTTCATCTTTCTCATGTTCCAAAATTTCAATACCATATTTGTCTCTGAAATGAGTATGATCATTTGTAATTTGCTGGCTATTTTTCTAATGTTTGATTCTATTCCTAAAACTCAATAGGCAACCAAGGAAAGCAAGATGGCACCTAATGGTACAGAAGATATCACTGAGGCTGAGCAACCTCCTTCCACCAACACGGTGCACTATGCGATGTCGCAGGACATCAGCATCCATTCTTCAAGACCAGCCAAGACTCTCCTTGAAGCGCAACTCGGGGCTTAGAGAGCAGGGAATGCGATACTGCATAGTGCCACTGTGGGGTTGCAGACGAAGATACCAGATGGCAAGGCAGCATCCCTGAAGGAAGCGCAGGAAGTGTGGAAGAAGCTATACCAGGTTCATCTTTGTCATCTACGTATAATTCAATACCCTGTTTGTCCATGAAGATATGCTTGGAATTTGCTTGTGAGTTTTCTAACGTTTGCTTCTATAACTGCCAGGCACCCATTGGAAGCACGGTGGCACCATCTGCTGCAGAAGATGACATTGAGGATCAACCCCTTGCTTCCACTGATGAAAGCATACATGCTTCAAGACCAACCAGCTCTCTCCTTGAAGCCCAACTTTTGGTTGAGAGAGCAGCGAATGAAGCACGGAGCAGACACATTGCAGCATTGCTGAAGGAGATGGAAGCAAAGAATGAAGCGTGAAAAGCACTTGTGAACTTCGCAGACCTTATAAATGCATCACTTCAGCAATTCTTAGCTATATTGTGTAAGTGAACCGGTGGTGTGACTGAAAGCTTGTTAGGCTCTTTTCTTTATTTTGTTGGAAACTTATGTGCGAACCTATTTATGGTTCCTGAAACATGTGCCCTACAATTTTTGTCATTTTGATCTGGACGGTGCAATCTAGCTAAATTGCCAGCATTGTTCTCCGACGTAAATGAAAACATCATGCTTGTTTAGTTGATGAAAATATTTCTGTCACCGATAGACGCCTATGTGGCGCACTTTCACTCGTCAACATCCTCGAAGAAACAGGAACGTCATCTCTTCTGCCCTGACGAATTGAGTTCGTCATGCGTTGGAGATACGCGTCCAACTCTCATTGGTACATGATTCGCGCTACAGATGGACCACGTGTTTCCTTCCTATTTGTCCACGTGTCGCTCTGACGATTGGCCACGCGTAAGTGGGCCAGCTTATTGCCGTGACGAAAACGAAATTCGTCTCCGCCAACACGATGAAATGGGAAGGATGACATAAGCAAATAAAAGGATGACGTGAGCAAACGGCGCTAGCGGAATCAGGCTGTGCCAGAAAAAAATGTCAGGAAGTAGATGACGTCATAGACGACGAACAATGACGTCAGCAAACGTCGCTAACGACAGTTCGTGGTGCCGTCCGCCACGTGGCATCATTCATGACGAAATAAAAACGTCATGACAGACTGGGTCTGGGCCGGGCCGGTCCAGTTTGCCACGACGAAATTGGAGGAACGTCACAGACGGGCCATGACGTTTTTAGATAGAAAAAACCTCAAGGATTGAATTATGACATGAGGTCCGTGACCTATTTCTTTCGTCGCGGATGGCCATCTACGATGTTTTGGCCCTCATCCACGACGATATCAGATCGTCATGAATCGCCCAGATTCTTGTAGTGAAGTCTTCCTTGCTTACACTGCTCTATTTCCATCACCCTTTACTACCAGTACCATCTACGTCTTTGACATGGCTCCATCTGTTTCCATCATTTAACCTAGCTTGTGCTAGATGGCACAAGGAGAGAAGAGAAAGGCTTCTTCTAGCAGCAAGAACACCCGCCACTGGCTGCAATACCAAAATATGAAAAGCGGAGATTGGAAATCATAGAAGCGAACAATGCATGAATCAGGTAGAAGAATTTTGCACATAGGTTCCTTTTACGGCCATCCTCTCACGAAGAACCAATTGTTCCTAGAGAAAATATTGTTAGAGCGGAGGTGTGTTTACTTGCCCGATTGTGATCTACCATTACTGATTTACCCTATTATAATTTTGCTTCTACCATTACTTATTTGCCCTCAATTCTCACTTGCAGTCTGCCTCTCGAGATGAGTCCAAGGAAGAACGTGGAGATCTTTTGTTCACAAAATCACAGGGGTTTGAAGAAGATGAAGTGGTGGAGTTAGACGAAGAAGATGAAAGGACTAAGGATGACAACAACGGGGATGAAAGTGGCACTAATAACGAGAACGAGGACGAGGGAGATGCAGGGGAGGCGAAGAGGAAAACACATGTACATAGTGCAAACTAAATTTGAGTGTATAGTGCTAGCAGAATTTAGTGCATAGTGCTAACTGAATTTGAGTGCATAGTACTACTAAGTGAATTTGAGTGCATAGTGCTAACTAAATTTGAGTACATAGTGCTAACTAAATGTACAAACTAAGCTACATACTCACAACATAAATTATTGCCCTGAGTTTCATGTCTACATCCTTGATTACATGCAGCGTGGATGATGAATGGGAGGATCGTGAGGGGTCCTAATAAGATGAGATCAGTAACAAAGAGTAATGAGATGTACAAAAGTTACATCAAATTCAACATGTTAGGCCAGCCTTGTGGGATTTCTACGACCAACTTTGCTAACTATATTGCATACGTGGCAAAAAGGTGACATATCCTCCAGCTTTACAGATTGGAGGAAAGCTGATCAAAAGAAGGAGTTACGGGATGCGCTGAACGTAATCAACATTTTCCTATAAACCATTCTTGTTATGCATGTTATATCAGTCTTCTTTATCCTGACACATGTATCTCAAAATGCATAAACATTTCGATATTGATCCTTTGTGTAAAGATTGGAGGATGAGGTCAGCTGGAAAGAAATGGTGTGATTTCAAAATCATGCCGAAGAAGTTGTTTTTCAATTCTCAGTTGACTATTGAGGAGAAGGTTCAAATGGTTGTGATGATAAAATGTCCAGCAGGGATTGGGAAGCGTCGTGTGAGTATTGGAGTTCGGATTCCACCAAGGAAAAAGCCAAAAAGAATGCACTAAACTATGCTAATCAAAAATATGCCCATCATACTTCTGGATCAAGGAGTTTTGCTAGGTCGAGGTACATAGAGGAAAGTATCATCTAAGTTGTGTACATTTTTTTGCTTTATAACCTCTTTCTGAATGTTTACATATTCAATCAGGAGAAAGCTCACAATCGTCCAATTATAAGAGCTGAACTATATAGATCGACACACACACACGAAGAAAGACAACGTACATGTTGATGAAGTGGCTGAGAAAAATATTGTAAGTTATTATTCACTATATTCGAACATATGTTGCTTAAGTCTATTACTAGTTCTAATGCTAGTACAAATAATACTCTAGGACAATATGCAAACAGAACTTCTACTTGATCCAGGCGTTGAGTTCAGAGATATTTAACAAGGTGACTTGTATGCTCGTGCCTTTCCAAAAGATAAGAGAGGCAAAGTTCGTGGATCGGGGTTGTTACATCATGCCTGCAAGATAGCTTACATTGCAAGAATATCTGCAAGGTGACCATAAATAACAGAGGATAACTCTGAGCTTAGGGCGATGAATACCATCCTTATTACCAGGTCGGATGCCTAGGAGGAAAGAATGAGTGTAATGCAGCTGAAGTTGGATAGTTAAGAAATTTCTACTAACCAATCTTGCATAGCAGGGCGGACCAATTGCCAACGAAAACCTAGTGTGGAATCACCTTTTCAAAGAATGAGTCAAGCTCGACAGCCTATCCTAGATATGCTGAACTTTGTGATGCCCGAGCTCTCGAAATTCCGAAAGTGCCACCTTACCCTGTGATGCCTCCTCATGGTGTTGTAATTAAACTTCCATCAAGTGTCAGAAGTGTTGAAGTTATTCCTTGTCATGCAGTTGTTCCCCATCCTAAAGTTGTTCCTCGTCCTAAAGCTCTTCATCATCCTATGGGAGCTACTATAATAATTGAAACTACTCCTTATCCTCCCCTATTTCCGACTCCTATTGATGCTATGTTTACTCCAACATAAGCTAACCCTATTCTGACTCCATATGCTCGTACTGAAATGCTAACTCTAGATGTTGCCACTTGAAAGGACATTTATTTTCCTAATATATTTTGGTGTTCGTTAACAACATAAGGTACATTTTACTATGTGTTAATGTCTATAGGTCAATCTATCGAAAAGAGAAAAAGTCGAACGAATGTGGGAAATTCCATGGCCAAATCTAAGATTACCTGAAGTTTCCAGACTGGAGTCTCTGGTGTGCATACATCAGAGTCTTGGTGTGGTCCGGAGTTTCCCCAAGAGTTCCCGGTGTGAGTGCTGGACTTGGCCCAGAGTCAATCTGTGAGGTGGTCCGGAGACAGACTGGATATCAGCCGGAGTCTCCGGTGTGGAAACACCGGAGTCTCTGGAGACTCTGGCTGGGCATATTAGCCGAAGTCTCCGGTGTGATTTCTCTAACCGGAGTTTCCGGTGTGGAAACACCGGAGTCTCCAATGTCTTTGGTCCGGAGTTTTGGCCAGAGTCTCTGGAGTGGACGATAAGACACTACCCAGGTCAGTCCGGAGATGGACCGGAGATGGGCCAGAGTTTCTGGTCCAGGCCGGAGTCTTTGGTCTGGCAGACTGGAGTCTCCAGTGTGGAGAGTCCCCAACGGTCAGAAACGGTTCACAGAGTGATGCCTATAAATGGGGGACCTCATCCCCTTCCTCCAGCTGCTCGTTCCAGAAAAAGGAGACCACACCATTAGAGCCACCAAAACTCCAAGATCTCTTCATCCAACTACCTAAAGTCGTCGATCCCCTTGGGGTGAGGTTTACCAGAGAATAAGGGAAGCCTCTCGTGGCGTTGGTGATTTGATACCACCCCCTCTCCAAACACAGATGTACTTCCCCTCAAAAGGAAGGAACCGCGAGAAATAATCTTTGTGTCCCTGTGTGCTTCACTTCGGTTACTTCCATCCTTTACCGCCCCTTACTTTATATAGTTCTTGCATAGTTAGGTGTGCTAGTGTGACATATAGGTAAATTAAACATAGTAGCATATCTAGAGAATTTACCTTTGTGTCAAACCCTAATCTGAAAAAGAAGTAAAATTATAAGTAGCATCTATTCACCCCTCCTCTAGGTGACCATACGATCCTTTCAATTAGTATCAGAGCTTCGGCTCTTATTCGAGCTTAACTGCCTAAGAGAAAATGGTCAACCCTGAGGATGGTGGAGAGGGTGAGGCTAGTACTTCGGTGACCATGGTAGATCTCAAGAAATTGGAAACAAGCTTGAGCTCTACCTTGGGCAACAAAATACAACAGTTGTGTCAACTATATGATCAACTTGTTAAAGAAAAGTCAGCCTCACCACCTCCCTCTCCTGAGGAAACACCTCCTAACCCTAAGGATAATTCTCCGGCTATGCCTATGGGTGTGGAAGTGGGGGATGAACATAATTCCACTAACTCTTCCATCAAAAAGGGTGATGGGGAGGAAGGGCACCATGCGGTTCCCGGATGGTACTCTCCCGACCCACCTATCCCTCATCCCCATATAAATAATAGAGGTGACCCACCTAAGTTAGTTGCACATACCTTTGCTCAATGGCAAGTGTTAATGAAATCTCATGTGCACAACTCTTGCATTGACCTATGGAACATCATAGAAGATGGACTCAAGATTTAGGATCCAACCAACTTGACAAGAAGAGAAGTGGTCAATAGCCAACTCAATGCCACAACTTTGCACATGATTCAACTTGGAGTAGGACCTAAGGACTTCCCACACATTGAGCACTACAATATGCCAAGGAAGCTTGGGATGCTCTCATTGACCTATTTGTTGGAAATGAGAGCATGAGAAGAAATAGATATGATGCCTTAAGCAATGAAGCTGAAGGTTTATTTTTGAAGGATGGTGAGGATCATGAAGACATGTATCAAAGACTCAAATCCACAGCCACCGCCTTCAGGATTGTTGGTGCCTCTCACATTGATGATGCTTGGATCAAGAGGAAGTATGTGAGTGCGCTCATTCCCTTTGATCCCACTGACTTGAAGAGTCTCCAAGGAAGACACACCTACCATCTCATGACCTCCAATGGAGTTATGCAAGAGATGGTTGTCTTCAAGGTTGCTGCCAAGAATGCCAAAGATGCCCGTGCTCGTGCCATTGGAATGAGTAGTGGTGTCAATCTCGCCTTGAAGGCCAAGGTTGTGGAGTACGATGAAGAATAAGGAAGTGATTATGCACTCCCTATGCACCACCCCGAGGATGTCAAGGTTGCTCATGGTGAATACATGGCTTTCTATGCTCGAAATTTCTGGAAAGATCCCGCAAAGGCCAAGATGGAAATGCAACTAAGAAGCAACCCAAGTGGTAGAAAATAAAATGCTTCAAGATTGAGAACTTGCTTCAACTGTAGATACTGCTATCATTTTGTTGTCGGATGCCCTTATGAGAAGAGAGAAGACAATGGTGGTGCCCTCATATTGAAGAAAAATCCAAAGTCCCCCTTCAAGAAGCCTTTCTACAAGAAGAATGCCACCAATAAGAAGTCTGGTGACATTGCATCGATAACACATGAAGAGTTATCCTCCGATGATGAGGAGGAGGAAGAAGAAGAAGCAACGAATGGTGTGGCTGCCATTGCCACTACCTCTACATCTACCTTCTCCCTCTTTAGTTCCCCAAACGAGAACACCTCCAACAAGAATGTCACTTGTCTTATGGCAAGAGCATTGGAGGTATCACCATCTCCTCTCTCCACCTCTAGTATCAATGATGATTTGAATGATGATATAACTCTTGAAGTGAAGGAAGAATTAGTTGCTTTCAATGCTTACATGTCTAACTTGCAAGGGGAGCATAAGAAGCATTTTGTAAATCTCTTGAACCAACTTGCTCACACGCAACAACTCCTACATGAGATATGTAAGCTTGGAAGAGAGCATTTACTTGAGATGGATGCTCTAGCTAATGCTCTTGAAGAAGAACAAGAGACTAGGGCATCTCTTGAACAAAAACTTGAAAGCCTTGATGAGGCAAATGATCGAATTATTTCTAAACTCATTAAAGAACGTGATCATGCCATTGTTAAATACAAAAGGCTAAAAACAACAAGATTGAGTTTGGTGTTGTTCATGACAAACTTGCCGAGGATTACGAGAACCTTAACAAGGCTCACAAAGCCTTGGAAAGTGATCTCATGACTCTCACAAAGTCAAGTGAACAACTTCAAACTCAATTAACTAATGTTGCTTCTCCTAGCATTTCCATTCCCCCTAGTAGTACAAATATCCTTGAAGAAAATGCCAGGTTGAAGGGGGAGCTTGCAAAGGAAACCTTCCCAAAATGTAACAAGTCTCTTGATGACCTTTTATGTAAACAAAGGACAAATAATGAGAAAAGAGGTCTTGGCTATGTTTCCAAAGCCAAGAAGAAAAGAACAAGAAGAAGAAGAAGGCCAAGCCTGCTCAACCAAAAGATAAGACCATTATGGGTAGTAATGCACAAAGTGGCAAAACTATGTCACATGATGACTTTGCGGGAAGTGCTAACCCTCACTATGTCTTAATGCGTAATTATTTTGGTGATGTGTATTCACAATATGTTGGTCCTTTTGATGGTTATATTTCTTGGTATATTTGGGTTCCAAAGACCCTTATCACTAACAAGAGAGGACCCATTGAAAAATGGGTACCTAAAAACTAGCTTGATCTCTTGTAGAACTATGCTTCCGGCGGGTCAAAGTGTGTGCTTGATAGTGGTTGCACAAGTCATATGACCGGAAGCAAGACAATAATTATGGAGATGAGGGCAAATTGAGATCATATAACTGTCACATATGCCGATAAATCAAAATGGTCTTGGCAAAGTTGTGGTTGCACACGATGTTACTCTCGTGGATGTCATGCTTGTTGAGATCCTTGGCTATAATTTACTTTCAGTCTGTGCCCTAGGCAAGATGGGTTTCGCCGTCTTTATTGATAATGATATTGTAGTCCTCATGTGGAGCAAGACTCTAAAAGTCGCTTTTGTTGGGTATGTCGAAAATGATTTGTATGTGGTGGACTTTTTGGGAAAACCAGTACAAATGCGATGTGCTCATTCGGAAAGGCCGATGTGGGTTGGTAATGGCATCGCTGACTAGCCCATGTCAATATGAGAACTTTGCAAAGCCTTCACAAGGGTGGCCACATTTTGGGACTAAAGGACAATGTTTGTTTCGCCAAACATCGTGTTTGCAGGGCTTGTGTTGAAGGAAAAATGCATGATGCTCCCCATAAGCCAAATAATATTATAAACTCAAAAAGGATCTTGGAGCTCCTTCATGTGGATCTCTTTGGTCCTCCATCTCATGCTAGCCTTGGTGGGAAGAAATATTGCTTGGTGATTGTTGATGACTACTCAAGATATTCATGGGTCTATTTCTCCAAGGTGAAGAGTGAGACCCAACAATATTTCATTGACTTTGTCAATATGGTTCAACGTCAATACAATTTGCCCATGCTATCAATAAGAAGTGACAATGGCACCGAGTTCAAGAACTACACTCCAAATGGTTTTCTTAGTGATTAGGGGATAAACCATCAATATTCCGCTGCATACACCCCTCAACAAAATGATGTATCTGAGAGGAAGAACAAAACTTTAATGGATATGGCAAGGTCCATGTTGGTTGAGTTTAAGTCTCCATACAATTTCTGGCCTGAGGCAATCTCCACCGCATGCCATGCATCAAACCGCCTCTACCTCCACAAAAATTGATCAAGACGCCATATGAAATACTTACTGGTAACAAGCCCAACATTTCATACTTCCGAGTGTTTGGTTGTAAGTGTTTCTATCTCATTAAAGGTGTTAATTTGTCCAAATTTGATTCCAAAGCTTAGAGGGTATTTTTGTTGGCTATGGTCTCGATTCCCACACTTATAGAATCTATGATAAACTCTCTAGAATTGTCATAGAATCTTGTAGTGTCGTTTTCGAAGAATATGATGGCCCACAAGCGGGGCATGTTGATGTTTGTGATGTAGATGATGAAATACCTCAAGATGCCATAAGAAGAATGGGTACAGGATTCATCCGCCTCGTTGAGGAACCCTTGTGGCAGATCGAGAAGAACTATGCTCCACTCAAGTGGAGCCCTCATCTTCACAACTTCAACAAGCTCCCACTATTGAGGGTAATGATGACCCAAGCCAAAGACAAGTTGAGAACCCTCTCCATGATGAACAGGCTGAATGCGCTAGGCTGAATTGTCCACTCTCCCCATTGATGGTACTGTCCAGCCTAGCACAGTTAGTTGCTCAAGGCAGATTTATTCAGGCAGCTACAAGATCATCTCAAAGACTCTCTAGTAACTTCCTTGATCAAGACCAAGTTCGACCACTACCTCATGTTGATGAAGCTGAACCCCTTGTTGATCTAGGTCAAATTAATGGTCAAGACAAGGACCAGAATGATGAAGAGGCTCCTACAAGGAGCAATAAGGAGATCAAAACTCGTCGCAAATCTAGAGTGGACAGAATATTAGAAAGAAGAGAACACACTCTAGATAATGTTCTTGGTGATCTAAGGAGTGGAATGTCCACTCGAGCTCAACTGAAGCACTTTGGTGAGCATCAAGCTCACATATCCATGGTGGAGCCAAAGGAAGTTTGGGAAGCTCTTGAAGATTCTGATTGGTTAGAAGCAATGCACAAAGAGCTCGACAACTTTGAGATAAACAAAGTATGGAAGTTAGTAGAAAAGCCCAAAGAGTGCCGCAATGTTATTGGCACTAAATGGATATTCAAGAATAAGCAAGATGAACATGGTATTATTGTGAGGAACATGGCAAGATTGGTTGCACAAGGGTTCTCTCAAATTGAAGGGATTGATTATGGAGAGACTTATGCTCCCGTGGCTCGCTGAGTCCATTAGTATCCTTCTTGCATATGATGCACATTATAACTTTAAATTACAACAAATGGATGTGGAAAGTGCTTTTCTAAATGGGCCATTGCATGAGTTGGCTTATGTTAAGCAACCGCCGGGTTTAGAGGATCCCAATTTCCCAAACCATGTCTACAAACTTTATAAGGCGCTCTATGGACTTAAACAAGATCCACGTACTTGGTATGAGCACCTTAGAGAGTTGTTGTTAGACCGTGGATTTGAGGTTCAGAAAATTGATCCCACTCTTTTTACTAAGAAGGTTAATGGGGAGCTTTTTGTTTGCCAAATATATGTTGATGATATTATCTTTGGCTCTTATAACAAAGATTTTAATGATGAATTCTCAAAGCTAATGACTGACAGTTTCAAGATGTTTATGATGGGGGAGTTTAGGGTATTTCTTGGCTTTGAGATCAAGCAAATAAGAGGAGGAACCTTTTTCAATCAAGCCAAATATATCCAAGACATGCTCAAGAGGTTCAATATGAAGGAACTAAATGGAGCTCCAACTCCCATGGCAACCAAGACTCATCTTGAACTTAACCCTAATGGTAAAGATGTTGATCAAAAGGTATACCGATCCATGATTGGTTCTTTGCTTTACCTATGTGCATCTAGACCCGATATTGTGTTAAGTGTAGGAGTGTGTGCAAGATATCAAGCAGCTCCTAAGGAAAGCCACTTGATGGCAGTCAAAAGAATCTTTCGATATTTGGTTCATACCCCAAACTATGGTATATGGTATCCTAGGGGCTCTACATTCTCTCTGTGTGGATATACTGATTCGGATTGGGCTGGTGATAAGGATGATATAAAATCAACCTGTGGGGCTTGCCAATTCCTTGGTAGGTCCTTGGTGTGTTGGTCTTCTAAAAATCAAAACTATATATCTCTCTCCACCACCGAGGCTAAATATGTGGCTGCTGCTAGTGCTTGCACTCAATTGTTATGGACGAGGAAAAATTTAAAGGAATATGGTGTCCATTGTGACAAAGTGCCTCTTTTATGTGACAATGAAAGTGCTATCAAAATTTCCTATAATCCGGTGGATCATACTCGAACTAAGCATATTGAGATCCGTCATCATTTCATTAGAGATCATGTTTCCTGAGAAGATATTGAGCTCTCTTATGTGTCAACCAAAGACCAACTTGCAGATATTTTCACCAAGCCACTCGATGAAGCAAGATTTTGTTTTTTGAGGAATGAGCTAAATATCGTAGATTCAAGAATTTTGACTTGATCATCTTGCATACACACCTATTACTTGATCATTATGTGGTTTAGGTGCAGGCATGGACATAGGGGGAGTGCAATCCTAATCCATTGGGGTTATCCCTCCCCCATAATGCCAAAATTAATAAGATCAATTCTCTTAATGTCATTTGTGATATGTGAGATTCATTGATGAGTAAAGGCTATGAATCCAAGGATAATTTATCGTGGTTTCATGCCTCACACTCTTACATGGTGGCCTCAGCCACTGCCCCTTCATTATGAGGGATTGGTTCTTGATCGCATTTTTGAGTATATTGGAGGTTCACATGACCATTTAGTTGCATTTCATTGCCCTTTTGGTTCTTCACAGTTTGAGATCTAAACCTAAGCCTGTCACCCTCCCATGAAAACATTCTATCTATCACATATGTCCCAAAAAACTGGTTGTGTTTGGTCGAAGAGGACCGGAGATTATGTTGTGCAAACACCGGAGTCTCCGGTGTGGACCGGAGTCTCTAGTCTGGGCGGTTTCGGCCTGTGACTTAAGGGGGACGGGGTGAGAGAGTCACACAAATTCTATCTTACACACCCCGACCCCCACCTTCACAACCGCCTCCTCCTCCTCCTCCTCCTCCTCCAAAACTGCTACTCGGAGGTCGTTTTGCCACCGGGATCTGCTGTGCCGCTGGCCAACTCCACCTTCTCCACCCCTGGGACCTTCCCCACCAGTGGAACCTCTCCAATGGATAGATCTGGTACCTTCTTATCTCACCATGAACCTAGGGTTCATCCCCTGTGTTTATTTTGAGTTTTGTACTGATTTGGCCCATTGGAACAACATGCCTATGTGCACCTAATCACCTTAGTCTCATATCCTTGCCCGGTCCGCTAGAATTGATCTCACATGTAGTCTCAATGTGCAACTCGTAATCTCTAGACCAGAGATTCTGGTTGGTCAGTCCGGAGACTGTGGTCCAGGCTAGAGACTCCGGTCTGTCTGATCGGAATCTCCGGTCTGGTTCTCGTCGTGGTCGCACCAAGGCCAAGTCTATGAGGGTGGATCCTCGGTTTGATGAAGAGGCTAGGAAGTATGTGATCCCTCCATCCAACCGCAGGCAGCAGCTGAGCGATTTTGAGTATATGAGAAAGATCCAAGAACGGATAGAGGAGGAAAACCATGCCAAGAGTGCCAAGTATGACAATTTGCAATCTCTTGCTCACATGTCCAAGAAGGAGTTCCGTGACCTCCGCAAGACTAATTTCTATGAGCTGCCAAGGACTTGTGAGGATCCTCGTTATTGGAGGAGGGAACAAAAAGTGTTCATGACTGATGTCTATAGCAAGCTCACCAAGTCCCTAGTTTGTCCTCAGAGGTATATGGAGCTTGAGTACATGCGTGCCAATAGTTACTTTGCAGATGCTTTGTGGATCACTGAGAAGCTCGGGCTGCATGGGCTCATGGAGCTCCGAGAAGATTACAGCATTCCCCTTGTCCAACAATTCTATGCCACTATGGTGTTTGGTACTGATCAGGCAAGGACCATGACTTGGATGACTAGCGATGTCCGCTACACTTCTTCCTTCTTTGACCTTTCTAGGGTCATCAATTAGACCTTCTAGGGTGTGGCTATACCTATTTGGAACCGTATGCATGATGCTGCCCTCGGTGAGAGCAAGACCAAGTTGGCTCCACTCTATGGCAAGGGTGCAGTTGTCGGTGAGGCCAAGGGCCTCAAACATCTCTACAACTTACTACTAAGGATATTCCACCACAGCATCTCTCCCAGTGCTGGCAATGATGATGCCATTAGATGTGGGCTTGTCAACCTACTTCACCATGCTCACAAGATATATTTTGTTGGACCTGATGCTGAAGGCTTTGCTATTGATGGTATGGATTACATTTTTTAGGAGATGTACCACGCTATTCTATACAGGAAATCTCCTCCATATGCTCCTTTAGTGATGAGGCTGATCAACACTCAAGCCCATGGTTCACCACTCGCTCTCCCTCCCAATCTTACGGAGCATGCATTGGTGTCCCTTCAAAAGAAAGGGAAGATGGTTAACTAGATAGCCGTTTGAGAGTGAGGATGAGGAGATCTCTGAGGCTGAGCGTGCTCCCACCCCTCCTAGGGGCCCTAGGAGGAAGAATGCCTCCAACGCACCCATGCCTCCTATCACACGTGAGTTTGTTAAGGAGAAAGTCAAGAAGGCATCCTTCTGGGAGAAGACCCTTTGCTACATGAATGTGGACATCCGTAAGGGACAACATGATGCCTACAAGAGAAACCGCAGGATTGAGAAGCTTCCCAAGGACATCAAGGCTCAAGGTAAGGAAGAAGAGGAAGGAGAGTCAGAGTACAATGATGAGCATGGAGAAGAAACATCTGTAGAGTCAGATCACACACTTTCCTTTGGGGCTTGAAATGCCATGAATGCAAGCTTGGTTGACTGGCAGACTTTCTCTAAGGTCACTTCTGGTTTTGCACCTCAGGGCACCTCCTCTTCTTTCCCTCATGTCAAAGGGCCACAAACTTCTGCTACTGATGATGATTATGATGAGGATGAGGATGAGGATGATGACGACGACGACGATGAATCTAGGTGATCTTCTTTGGGGAAATAGTTTGGACTTTTCCCTTTTCGACGTTTTGATGCCAAAGGCGGAGAAGTATTCCATTAGGAGCATCGTGATTTTCATGGGTTGGGTTGTCATATCTTTATGTTCGAACATTTGCTTTCATTTGGTTACTGTGAGACTCATTTGGTTTATGTGAACTATCTATGTGTTTGGACATGTCTATGCTCGTTCATTTATTGTAATAGTTATCCATTACCTGACATGCATGTATGACTAGGTTATCTTGCTGCACACCGTCGGGGGGAGCATATCTATGTCTTATTAAAAAAATCCATGCAAAACCTCATGTTGTCATCGAACACCAAAAAGGGGGAGATTGAAAGGACATTTATTGTCCTAATATGTTTTGGTGTTCGTTAACAACATAAGGTACATTTTACTATGTGAAAATGTCTACAGGTCAATCTATTGAAAAGAGGAAAAGTCAGATGTAGGTGGGAAATTCCATGGCCAAATCTAAGCTTACCTGAAGTTTCCAGACCGGAGTCTCCGGTGTGCATACACTAAAGTCTCCGGTGTGGTCCGGAGTTTCCCCAAGAGTTCCCGTTGTGAGTGCTGGACTTGGCCCAGAGTCAATCTATGAGTTGGTCTAGAGACAGACCGGATATCAGCCGGAGTCTCCGGTGTGATTTCTCTAACCGAAGTTTCTGGTGTGGAAACACCGGATTCTCTGGTGTCTCTGGTCTAGAGTTTTGGCCAGAGTCTCCGGAGTGGTCGACAAGACACTGCCCAGGACATACAGATGGTCGGTCCGGAGATGGACCGGAGATGGGCCAGAGTTTCTGGTCTAGGCCGGAGTCTCTGGTCTGGCAGACCAGAGTCTCCGGTGTGGAGAGTCCCCAACGGTCAGAAAACGGTTCATAGGGTGAGGCCTATAAATAGGGGACCTCATCCGTTTCCTCTAGCTGCTCATTCTAAAAAAGGAGACCACAACATTAGAGCCACCGAAATCTCCAAGATCTGTTCATCCAACCACCCAAAGTCGTTGATCTTTGGGTAATCGGAGGAGGAGGCATCGATCTAAATCTTCACCAAGAGAGATCTTCATTTCCCCCTCATTCACTTGAGGGCCCCTTGCTCTAGGGTTTCATTGGAAACCCTAAGCCTTATTTTGGTTGATTTGATTCTTACAAGCTTGTCTTTGATTGTGTGACAGCTTGCTTGGATTCAGGAGCCCCCAATTAAGTTGTGGGTGTGTGCCTCGAACTTGTTGTAAGGGTGTCGGCTACCACCTTGAAGGTTGCCGATATAGTGGAAGCGCGAATCGATCCCCTTGGGGCGAGGTTCATCGGAGAACAAGGGAGGCATCTCGTGGCGTTTGTGGTTTGATACCATCCCCTCTCCAAACACAGATGTACTTCCCCTCAAAAGGAAGGAACTGCGAGAAATAATCCTTGTGTCCCCGTGTGCTTCACTTCAGTTACTTCTATCCTTTACCGCACCTTACTTTATCTAGTTCTTGTGTAGTTAGGTGTGCTAGTGTGACATATAGGTAAATTCACCATAGTTGCATATCTAGAGAATTTACCTTTGTGTCAAACCCTAATCTGAAAAAGAAGTAAATTTTGAAGTAGCACCTATTCACCCCCCTCTAGGTGACCATACGATCCTTTCACCACTGCTTCTACACCTCCAGATGGTGTTGGTGCCGCTATAACCACCCCTCTAGATGCTGCTTCCCCCCACACTGATGTTATTTATTCGAAGGGAGATGTAGTTTCATCTGTTGGAGAAAATAGTTTCAAGAAGAAGAGATGATGAGGTCGTTCTAGGCCCCTAGTTTTCATGCGGTTGTTCGAGGACCAACAACAATATGAATTTCTTAAATCTTAACTACGGAGCTCAGGTATATGTCTTCTACATAACTTATCTGTTGATGAATATATTGTTGATACATATAGGAATGCATATATGTTTCATGCTACATAACATTGTGTGGATTAAAGAAAAATTAGGTCTACAATCGATGACTAGTGATAGGACAATTGTGTTTCGGAGGTTAACTTCCACAGACAAGTGTGCACTATGGGATGATGGATAACCGTTAAGTGAATTCCGCAAGATCCTGACCAAGGTTGTGATAGATAAGACGGTGCCACTGGTTAGGCTAATCGGAAAGGTTAAGTAGTTGGGCCAAGATATAAACCATCATATTGCTTGGACATTTATAAATGTAAGTGAATGACGACTCTTAGCTTCATATAAACCATCATATTGCTTGGAAATTTATAAATGTAAGTGAATGACGACTCTTAGCTTCTAGATTTATCAAATGTGCATGTCCTAATGAATCTTTATCTACTGACATTGTAGATTACGAAGCTAGAAGGAGCTCATGTGTCCAACAAAAGACCTATTTCCATTCTAGGTAACAACAAAAGTATGTCTAAACCTCTATCTATTATATATACTACCATACATATTTCCTTTTTTTAAGAAAATTGGTTTACAGTTCATTTTTTCCTTATTCATCAGGATGAATGTGTCGTAGGCTCAACCGAAGAGCAAGAAATCAGCACTTCATCGTAACACTTGTTACCCTGGATGAAATAGGTTCCCTATTGGTCGAGGATTGAGTTAATATGTGTGAAGTTGATCACACTTAATATTCTCTTAAAAACTTCTGTGATGGGTGTGTCAAAACTAATTGTGATGCCTTTTGTAGTGCTACAGTGATGTGTTTGATACTATGTTATGTTATATATTCGAGTTTGTGCCGTGATATTTGGAAGCACCATGTGTGATTCATATTATGAGTTTCTGCGAATTATGGAAAATTAGGGGAACCCCAAATATAAAAAAGCAGGCTAAATTGCTGCACTGAAAAACATCGTTGGGGGCACTAAAAATTATGTTGGTCACGAGCCACGTACAACGACACTATATAGTGTCGAGCATGCACAGTTTCCACGGCATCTAGTCAGTGTTGGTCTACAATGGGCCTTGGTGTTAACACCATGATCTGGGGATAATGATGTGCCGAGCCAAAAAAAAGCACTGCCTAAAAACTTTTCCCGACATAGTTGTCATCGACGTCTTTTTTCCGTGCTAGCACGAGGGTGGCGAATAGGCGTGTGCCTTGGTGTTTATAAGAGCCGGAGCACACAATACATGTTGTAGTTCACTTGGTGTTCCAAGCTAGGTTTTCTTAGGGCACCGGTTTGGTTTGGAGTGGCACTGGTTTGGCAGGTGCATTCCGATGCCAACTTTGGCATGCGAACTAGGTTTCTGATTTCATCCCAGCTTCAACTTCTTCTGTCTCCTCCTCCATGATTTTTGCTTGGGCATCTTGGCTCCTTGGTCATCCTTTGTATCTCCTATTGGAATCATGATCATGGATAGGGACCTAGGAATGAGACATGCATTTGGCTCAAGTAGGATCCCATTCAAGTAAGGACCAAAGGAGGACAAGAGATGGAAAGAATTCACCTTAGTTGGAATAGTTGTAGTAACATGATGTGGTTCAATAATGATTGCCATATGTTGGGTCGCTTCATCTCCCCCTCTTGAAAAAGAGTTGACCTCGACGATGTTCTGTCATCACCATGTTAGGAAAGAGATGTGCCCCTGGTCTTGAGCTTGTATGTGGTTGGATCTCTAGTGTCAAAGGCTTGTTCAAAGTTGTTTGATGGCCCAAAATATATCTAGCTCGTTGGGGAACCCCAAGAGGAAGGTATGATGAGCACATCAGCAAGTTTTCCCTCAGTACGAAACCAAGGTTATCAATCCAGTAGGAGCAAGGAAACACCCCAAAGGTGTAGCTAGCTGAACGTTAGCAGGGCGCACTACCGGTGCCAGCAGCAACGTGGAGACCTGCACAACACAACCAAAGAACTCTGTCCCCAACTTACGATGAGGTTGTCAATCTCACCGGTTTTGCTAAAAACAAAGGATTAAACGTATCGAATGGAAGGAAGTAATAGTTTGTAGAAAGTAAACACAAAGCAGTAAACAGTTTATAGATTGTATGTAAAAGAAAGGACCGAGATCCATAGTTCACTAGAGGTGGCTCTCCTTAAGATAGATAACATGTTGGGTGAACAAATTACAGCGGGGTAATTGACAAACATCGAGAAAGCAATACATGCATATACTAATCATCTTCACTCCTTTGGAACTTGATTGTGCATTACAACATTATACATAGACCGCCATCCAACTGCATCTATGACTAATAATCCACCTTCAGGTTATCATCCGAACCCCCTCCAGTATTAAGTTACAAGCAACAGATTATAGCTTTACGAATTGCGTGTAATGTAAACAATATGATTGTTCTATGAATAAAGGATTGTTGTTTTCTCCCTAGTAGCAACAGCACATCTAGTACCTTAGAGATTTCTATCACTTCCCCAGATTACCAGAGGCATGAACCCACTATCGAGCATAAATACTAACTCTTGGAGTTGCTAGCATCTACTTGGCCAAGATAGCTACTAACAGCGGAAAGCATGCAAGATCACAAATAACAAAGACATGATAGAATCAATAATCAATTGGAAATAGAATCTCAATATCCACCGGATCCCCGCAAACACAACATGCAGAATTACTAATAGATGATCTTGATCATGAACGGAGCTCACAAGATCTAGACATGAAAGCACAAAGGAGGAGAACCAGCCATCTAGCTACTACATGGATCCATAGTCCAAGGATGAACTACTCACGCATCACACTGGAGGCTTGCATGATGATGAAGAAGGCCTCCAGGGTGAATTCCCTTCTCCGGGAGGGTGCCGGGAAGAGCTTCAGATCCCTCCCGGTCTAGGGATGGAGACGACAGCGGCTATAGACTCTTTCGTGGATTTTTGATCGGGTACTTAGGTTTTTCGTCCCGAGGGCATCTTATAGGCGGAAGGAGAGGCCAAGGGGGTGCTGGGGTCGGCCAGACCACCCCCTGGCGTAGGCCAGGCCTGGCCGCGTGGCCAGGTGGTGTGGCCGGCCCCCAACCATTCTCCGTCTCGTATTCTGGCATCTGATGACTTCCAGAAAAATGGCACTTTGGCTTTTGTCCCATCCAATTCCGAGAATATTCATTTTCTGACTTTCCTGGAACCAAAAACAGTAGAAAACAGGCAGCTGGCACTGTGGTCCTTGTTAATAGGTTAGTCCAAGAAATCATATGAAAAGTACTCCAAAGTGTGGACAAAACACAAGAAAGTGGATAAAACCAAGCATGGAACATCAAAAATTATAGATACACTTGCAATGTATCAACATCCCCAAGCTTAACTCCTGCTCGTCCTTGAGTGGGTAAGTGATAGAAAGAAAGAATAATTTTTGAGGTGACATGCACCATCAAAGACTTGATCAAAGTATTTGTAAAACATTCAAAGCTGGGATCATAGTACTTAAATCATAACATGAAAGAAAAAGTTCTAGCAATAAGACAAAGAAACTATGATGCAACATGAAATGGCATAAACAAAAGATTCATGAATAACAATGCTTTGCAAGACGTTTGTTTGTTTCACATAAAGAAAACATAGCATAATAGTATTCAGCTTGTCCCTCAAAGAGTAGCAAATATAAATGCATAGGACACCTTCAAAGTTCATAAGAGTAACTAGATACAAATAGTTTAAAACAAGCAATATCAAATTATGCATTAATCAACTAGTCTTGGGACAATGCACATATAACTAAGAATGCCCACTATGCTCTCAAAGTAGGTGCATAAAGGTAGAAGGTGGGGACTCAATATAATGGTGGAAGAAAGGCCTTTATAAAAGGAAGTAGGGATTCAAGTCTAATAAAGAGCTTCCAAAAATTATGGTACTTATAGCTTTCAGCTCTCATTGCCCCTATCATAAGCATCTTGAAGGTGATTAAGGTTAAAGCGACACAACTAAGAGGATATGCTTGACAAGTTATAAACTAAAATCTCATGCCCCTTACTTACAAAGACCGAACCTCATGCTACTCAACTTTAGTCACGAGTAAGCTCTTGTCATGGTAAGTACATGTGTATCATAAAGAACTGCCAACGGGGTATCCCTTGCACATGATACATGAGCTATCCCATAATCAAAATGACAAGGCAAGCAGACAATGAGCATCTCAGCGATCTTTTTATTTGCTATTTGCATAGGATTTTATTGAGGATGCTTCATAGAGTGCTCATTATGGTGATGCTGCAAGTTTCCAGCAAGATTAGGCATGGCTTAGGCTAGCGGCCTAGGCGTTTCTCTAACACACATACAAATTCCATGATCTTACAAGTTCCACTTTTATTTCACACCGCCGGGATCCATAAGTAAAAGAACATGATATCAACAGGGTACAAAGTACAAGTGCAATGTTCAAAGCGTTCCCCATGATACATGATTATGCTAATTTCAACTTATAAAGCGCAATCATATACGCAACAAAGAAGGACCCAACGTTTCAAGTTTATTAGATGCAAAAAAAGTAAAGTGTTCCTTCAAGTTCGTGAGAGCTTTAATCACTAGTTTTCTCATAACAAGTTTAATTTGGAAGGTAAACAAAAGCATGAATATACTTGGAATATCATAAGCTATTAGGTAGGTATGGTGGACTCTTTGGAATAACTTGGTTTAGGGAGTTGGATTCATGAGTGGAAATCATACTTGATTGTGGAGGCTAGCAAAAGACTGGGAGCGACAAACTAAGAGAGCAATAATGGCCATAATCATGCAGAGCGACAACACATCATTGATCAAAGCATAAAGTGATACCACAAGTTGAAAACTAAAGGATCATAAAGGCTATGGTGACTTTGGATAGTCATAACATGGTGTGAGCATGTGCCAAGTCAACCCAAATAAAGCATCAAAGGAGAATACCACTATACTATGCTTTAATATGCTAAAACAACGCATGATTCATCCAAGGCACATTAAGAAATCTCAGTTGTTTATAACAAGTCATGCTACAGCAAAGAATACTAAGCATAAAGCCAAAACAATATCGAGCATGGCATGACAAAGCATAGGCCACAGTCAAAAACAAGCTCTTTTTACCACATAAGCATGAACTTTCCTACTCTTTTCCAGACCAAACCAAACTATTTGCAAACCAATGTATGAAAGAGGGGGTCCAACAAATTTATTCAGAAAACTAAGAAAACAAAAGCAAACGAAAAACCAAAACGAAAACGAAAAAGAAGACGCTCCAAGAACAAGACAACTGTGCATGAAACAATAAAAATGAAGCGTTTGAAAGAAACCTTGGATTTTTATTGATGAAGAAGGGGATGCCTTGGGCATCCCCAAGCTTTGACGCTTGTACTTCTTGGATATTTATTGGGGTGACACGCGTGGCATCCCCAAGCTTGAGCTTTAGTCCATCCTTCATCTCATTAGTCATTCCTTCCATACACCTGAAATTTTTCCTTCATACAAAACTTCACACAATCTTTATTAGAAACATTAGTGCACTCAAGATAGTAAGTCTTAAGGTTCAGTTCTAACACCAAATAAACTTCCATTAGAACACTTGCTTCAGATGCCCCCCCACCCCCCGATCTAGGGATGGATACGACGGCGGCTGCAGACTCTTTCATGGATTTTTGATCGGGTACTTAGGGTTTTCGTCCCGAGGGCATCTTATAGGCGGAAGGAGAGGCTGAGGGGGTGCTGGGGTCAGCCAGACCACCCCCTGTCGCGGGCTAGGCCTGGCCGCACGGCCATGTGGTGTGGCCGGTGAAGGGAATATGCCCGAGAGGCAATAATAAAGTGGTTATTATCTTATTCCATGTTTATGATGAATGTTTATTTTGCATGCTATAATTGTATTGATCGGAAACATCAATACATGTGTGTTTAATAAACAAAAAGGGTTCCTAGTTATGCCTCTCTTATAGACTAGCTTGTTGATTAACAAGATGATCAAGGTTTCCTGATCATAGACATTGGATGTTGTTAATAACAAGGTCACAACATTAGTTGAATGATGTGATGAACATTCATCCGAAGTATAGCATTACGATCAAAGTCATTATGTTTATATTGCTATAACACTATACGAAGTAATCTTTATCCTTAGACCATGAGATCATGTTAATTGCTAACACCGGAAGAGTATCTTGATAACATCAAACGTCACACCATAACAGGGTGACTATAAAGATGGATTTAGTGCTACGAAGGTGTTATGTTGAGGCTCATGGATCAAGAGTGGAATTTTTCAATCCCGATGATGGATAGATATACTCTAGGCCCTCTCAGTGATATCACATTAAGATAGCTTGCAAGCAAGTGATGTGATCACTAGAATGTTATATCACGGGAACGAGAAAAGAGTGCATGTCGGTAACGAGATCAAACTAGGTATGGAGATACCAATGATCGAATCTCGGACATGTAATATATTGCGGAACAAAGGGATTTAGTTATAAAGGTTCTCACGATCACAGAAGTCATCGTTGAATGTGTAGGAGTCAGTACGGATCTCCAGGTCCCGCTGCTGATTATTGATCGGAGAGGGGTCTCGATCATGTCTGCATTATTCGCGAACCATAGGGTGACACACTTAAGAGTTACCGGACACCATTTTGGAGCACATATGTTTCAGACGAAAGAATTGCAAAGCGCAGGAATTGTTTCGATAGAAACCAAAATTGTTTCAGGTGAAATTGCAGAAAGTGGTTCTGCATGTGATATTGAAATATTGCAAGGGGTTATATGTGAATGTTTGTTAATTAAAGTAATTAACAAAATTCTGAATAAATTTAATAAAAGAGTTTTATTAAATGAGAGAGCATTAAACTTGGAGAATTTTAATGCATTTAAAGTAGGGACTTTAAAGGGGAATGTGAAGAGGCATTTTAATGTGGAGGGGTTACCACCACATGAATGGGGGAGGTGAGGAGTCACCCCCCCATGTGCCGGCCATGAAGGAGGGGCACCCCCCTCCTCCTATAAAAGGCCACCCTCTTCCTCCTTCCTCACACCTCCTTGTGAAGGATCTCTCGCCCCTCTAGAATTATTCCCCCATGGTCTCGGATTAGCGAGATACATGTTCCCGGTGGCATTTCGTCTAGAACGAGTTGCTGCTTCTACTGGATCCCTGGAGCGAGGAGGTGGAGGTTGTCCGGTGGCTTGAACGTGTGTGCGAGTATGAATACGCTGTTGAGTTGCGGCGCTCAGACTTCCTCACAATCTTGAGATCGGCAAGTGTACGACTACATCAACCACGAGTTCCTACTTGTTAAAAAACTCGTTGTCTTCGAGGGTAAGTTCTTGATGGATGTATGTCCACCCGTTGCTTTGTACCTAGTAGATAGATCTTAGCGTGTAGTTCTCATCGTAGAATTTTTTTTTGTTTTCTATGCTGCGGACCCAACAGCCGCCCCCCAGCCTTTCACCGTCTCGTATTCTGGCATCTGATGATTTCCGAAAAAATAGGAACTTTGGCTTTTGTCCCATCCAATTCCAAGAATATTCATTTTATGACTTCCCTGGAACCAAAAACAGCAAAAAACAGGCAGCTGGCACTGTGGCTCTTGTTAATAGGTTAGTCCAAAAAATCATATGAAAAGTACTCTAAAGTGTGGAGAAAACACAAGAAAGTGGATAAAACCAAGCATGGAACATCAAAAATTATAGATACATTTGCAATGTATCATTGTTGAAGAGCTTGTAGTTGTTCTTGTGTTCATGTTGTGGTTGGAGATCTTGTAGAACATGTCTTGGAGGTGGTGGTCTATCTTGGGTACCTTGAAAAACCGGCAGGGCCCCCGGATTAATCCTCTGGCCGGGAACTTCAGGTTTTGACCCAGACTTTTGCTACTGTCGGTAGGTGAAATTGGATTGCAGTGGGGGATGAGCCTTGAGGGGAGAGCCTGACGAAGTACTCTTGTCCTGCCATCCTGCGGTGGTGAAGTCTTCAAGTGGTTTTAACTTGACAATGTCCAACCTTGGGGTCTTAAGATACTCTCTTCTTATTTATTCCTGGTTCTATACCTTAGATTAGTATGGGTTTTTGGATATCGACAAATGATAAGGGGTGCCTGAGTTCCTCGGTGGTGTGTAGATCCCAAAACACATTTTACTAAGGTCAACCAATCCAGAATACACATACAAGTTTAATGGCGCGATGGGGTCGCAAAACTCTTCCTAACATAGGAAGGCAAACAACACACACCAAGCAACACGAGATGCACTTAGGCAAGAAAACACAACCTACTATAGGGACCAAGGAGCTAACTACTCGCGATATAGGGGAAATCCTATCTTAGGACTGTTGATCCTAGATATCATCATTATTGGGGTCTGGGTCACTATCTTACATGTGAAGCCTTCGGGGTATCATCGAACGCTTCTTGGTAGTGTAGAACTTGATTTATTATGATTTTGAGAATTCCACTAGTAGGGTGATCATGTAGTATACTTGTGTTTGCTAGTAGTTTATCATCTTCATCTTGTTGTCATTGTCTTCACTTGGTTTATAAGTCCTCTTTGTTTTAAATCCGCCTGTTTTAAATTTGGACCAGAGAGAGAAGAAACCATTTTTGAAATTCTTTTTAATTAGGAGGAGATAAGAAGTAAAATCTTTCAAAAAGCTTTGAGAAAATAGTTTTTGAAAGCCGGTGTTTTCCAAAATATCGATTTTCCTATCTAACGACCATGCTAACTAAGGTTCTCCTACAGTCGGGATGGCTCTGATACCAAGTCTATGGGGCCCCCAGATTAATCCTACGGGAATCCATGTTATGCATATCACCACGATCCCATGATCAGTCTGTCGTGGCACATAGCCGACAAGTACCGAAGTAAACATCCATTATTTAAGCAGATACAAGTCATACCTTTCCATTATGGCTACACCAAACATCATCTGTGGTACTTTATCAAAGCGTCGAGCCCGAGCCATGCCTTAACCTATAGGTAGCTAACTGGGAGAACGTCCTAGCTTGCATAGCCTTCTACTTCCCTTACTTCTTGAATCTGACCAAGTTAATAGCTAGGGACAATGCTAGTGAGTACTTTGAATATACTCGCAAACCACCTTAAGAGAATAACAATAAAAGGATATGCAATATGGCTGTGGTCGTAGGAGGGCTCCATAAGAGGTTCTTTTCTCAAATAGTTTCTCTTGTAGATATAACATTGCTATATCCTTATTTAAAACCTTTGGGAAACATTTTGAAAATATTTGAAAACACTAGGTTTGGGTCACCCAATTTCATCTCCCGGTCCTCACTCGATCAGGCTTTTCATCTTCTGTGATCCTCTGAGATCACCTCACTTCCTCTTTGGTATCCTAGACCACCCTTTTCAAAAAACTCTTTCTTTTCTAAAATCCTTTTTAGAATCAAAACCATTACCACTCTATAGCAACCTTCCCAACCGTCCATGACCATGCACATGGCTATTCGAATAGATTTACACTCTGCAGAGGTTATACACTTTACCCACATTATCCGGGTACCTTGCCCTGATCACGCATGGAGCATGGGTCAAGTAACCGATCAAGACTCTCTGGATGCCACTCTATCATAGGCCCTAACCTATGAGTTGTTCCTCTCAACACCAGGACGTCAGGACCCACAGACCAAGCAGGGCGCATTCTGACTCCTCGAGAGTGGGAACTTTCAATGAGAGGCTCATAGTATCGTCCGGTTGCTCCCCGAAGGCAGTCCGCATATCCTCTAGACCAGGGCTCTCAAACACTGACCCTTTACCTTGAAGAAACCCTAGATTCGAGAGAGATGATCCCTTATAAGTAGTTGTGAGGCATCCCATACTAGAGTAGGCAAACTTAAAGTCATGCCCCATCCCATTCCAAGAAATGTGGTTGCATGGGTTAGTTGTTCTAGCAAACTGCAAAGAACTGGGTGCGTTTTCATAAACATTTTCCTCCTTCTCCACTTCAGTACCACTTGTAAAACCAAAACCCTTTTTTTTCTCAAATTCCTCTTGGAAGGGAAAAACATACCAAGGTTTTAGCATAAACCACTTTGTAAATTTTTTCGGGGTTTTCCCAACCTATAGTTTTACTTTGGCTAAAACAGGGTCTCCAAAGGGGTATGGTGGTATACACCACTTAAAGTGCTAGGGAAGGGTAGGTGTCATCAATGGGGTTATACTTAGTAGTACAAAGGTGTAATGGTTTGGAGGAGCCAAGCCACTACCAAATATAGATCATCATCATATAGTAAAACAATACAGTTTGCATAAACAAGTAGATAAAACATGCATAAGTAAAATAGTAAGACAAGGCTTATGAGAAAGTAGGTGGCTTGCCTATGACAAGCAGTATGTCAATATGTCCCTAGGCTTCTTCTTAGAATACCATAATAACCAAATTCTCCTCTGTCTTGACTTTGATACAAATCGCAGCTATCATCGTCAAGGATCACACATGCAAGCAAACAAAGGCCACAATCAACACTAGGCATACAAGCACCAATACCATACAACACAAATAGTACATAAGATATATCTATTCAGTAGGTTTTGATATTTCGATTCCAAAGCCATTGTAATTACATCATTTGCATTTATAGAACCTCCGTTATAACTTAATTGTAAAATACTATTTAACCAATGGGTTTAAGGCCAGGGTTTGGTTCTATATGATACAATTGTACAAAAATGATATCCACAAATAGGTATTGACATAACAAGTCCACCAAAAGTGGTTTCACTATTTTTGCACCTTTCATTAATTAGATATGGATTTTCTATTGGAATAAACCCTAGTTTAAGGGAATAAATCACCAGAAAAGATCTGTAGCTCAAATGATTTTTTCCTCAGAGATTTTTGTAGATCTTTGAGTTTATGACTTTTGAGAGTTGGATTCGCTCCAAAATAGTTACCAGAATGCCCTTCAGAAATTCCCAAAGTCAGTTATGTAGGCAAATTGTCTTTTTCACCAGATTTATTCTACAGAAGCTTTTGATGTGAAACCAAAGGCACATTGTAGATAATTAAAATACATGACTGAATAAATTCAATTCACCAATTTTGGAGTTGTATATCTCCATATCTAATTTATTTGGTGAAACAACTACTAGTTGGAGTTTTTAAATCATTAAAATTCAACACAGGCTCTAACATAGGTATAATTATTCGGGTTCTTATGATTAGTTACCCTAGCTACATAAAGGATCACAAGTCCATCAAGCCCACAAACAAATCCTAGGAAGCGTCCAATGGAAGATATAGTTTGGAAATAGAAACCGGCATTGTACCGTTGTTGCAATCGTAGTCTGTAACCTATCCGCATACGCCTTCGGGACCTAGCCAATTATATATAGGTTGATAGGAGCCAATGGAGAGGTACTGAAAAATACGTGAGCAATTTGTAATCAATTTGACCATAAGAAATCAGATAACTTTGACTCCATTTTTTGTCTGATCACCTGACGAAATCCCCAGCGTTCTCTTTTCCTCGAAACCCCAAGTCCATAACCATGGGAATTGCCGAGGTTACCCCTCGTCAATTGGTGTCGTCTATGGGAAACATGAATGCTGGAGTCATGGATTTGGTAGAACCCTTTTCATCAAGCAACAATCCGACAGAAGCGGCACCACGCCCGCCCACCCCTTTCTCGGTTCCTGTTGACTTCAACGGCGGATCCGATCTCATCATTGGAAGTCTCCACTTTTGTGTAGAGAAACCTGAAGAACAACACCTATCGGCTCTGATTTCGTCGGGATCGTCAGTCAAAAAATATGTGCCGTGAAAATACCTGCATCTTCTATCGGATCATCCACAGAATCTGCGCCGTAGGTGGCAAACGACAAAGAAAACTCTTGAAGATCAGCAAATCTGGGGGATCTTGACGGTCTCTATGATGGTCTGTCCCTCGGATCAGACTCCCAGATAACACCAACCACGTGGATCATACCCAGTAAGCACTAAACCCTAAGAAAGCGGCGAAAGTATCAAATTCAGAATCAGGATGGCCAAAATCTACCCAGAATAGAAACTGCTGGACTTCACTAATCCTCCAAACAGTGTCTCCCTCAGATCCGACGACGACGTCACTAGTTCATACATAATGCACCACCAAGTGTACATGATTATCAGGGACGACTCAACTCAGAGCGACTCCAATGGTAACCCCATCCTTGATCCCAATGATATTTTGTCGGATGCCAATGCAAGAGATCACGGAAACGAAGGAGACCTGACAAACAATCGCATAATCCAAGGAGGAGGAGAACCACGTGGAGGCGAGTGGCAAACCCTCCGGCTATCAGCTGGAGCATTAAAAAGCAAGGGACACAGTATCGGGTGCGGTCCCAATGAGAGCTGAAGCCACACACGAAGAATTAATGGCCTACCAATACCTGCTCCATCACAAGAAAAGGGATCTACTAAGGATGTAGAGGCAACTCGACGATAGAGAAAGGCTCGCTGATGAATCTAGTCTTCGGCGGGCTTAGCTAAGTTCTACCCGAGGATCATGTAGTGTAACTGGAGGAGCACACCCAAGGAGAGGGGCTCACGACTGCAGAACATCCCCGAAGCCGAAATAAACGAACTGACCCGAGATCTCGATTTATCATTTATGGCAGTGGAAGATACTATGACATCACACAACACAGGATCGACAAATCAGGGGAAGAGCGCGGCAGTCGAAGATACTATGATAGTGAAAGAGAGGACGGGTATGAGTTATGTGGAGCTAGTTGCTTTACCCGACGGGTTCGCAAGAATCTAGTACCCAAGGATTTCAAATTCCTTCACGATTGCCAAAAGTATGATAGCCTCCAGGAACCCAAAGCTTGGTTGGAAGATTATCTAGCTACCGTCAAACTACAGGGTGGCTCCAAGGCCGCCACAATGCAAAGCCTACAACTGCACTTAAGCGGTGCTGCCCGATCCTGGCTAAGGCAATTACCAAAGAATCCATCAGCAGCTGGAACAATCTTGAAGACAAGTTCATCCGAAATTTCCACTCCACGTTCAAGTGACCTGCATCCCTGGAGCAATTACGGGCATGCAAACAGAAATCCGGCAATTACGGGCTTGCAAATAGAAATCCGGATAATCGGTACGAGCTTTCATCCAGCGATGGAATATCAGCAAAAGCTCAGTTGAAGCTATATCCAATGAAAGAGCAATTGACGCCTTCAACGATGGCCTTTGAGGGCAAGAATTCATAGAAGAGATGGGGCGGGTTACCCCTTGTCAGGCTCAATAAATATTGAGCTCCTAGGTTTTGATAGATCTTGGTATACCTCATCACCAAGAGTTGGAATCAACTAAGAATCTAGTATAGATTGACCTAGAGAATTTCTATAAGGCAAAAAATAATTGTTTTTGCCATTTTCACTAATGTAAAAACATAGCTCAACTTAGCATAGGTCCAAGGTCATATGATAGGTATTTTAAGTACCTATCAGGAGGAACTTGTTTTACCACATTTGGATCTGTGGAACTCTCTAAAAGAATTATTTCATGAAAAGGACACCTTGTTGCATTTTATTTACTAGAAAATATTGGAATAATATTTGGGTCAACTTCTGGTGCTACAAGTTAGAGAAAACACTCAGAAACAGGATACAACTTAGATCTAGCAGCTTTTGGTTATTTTCTATTTTCAAACTAAATTAAAGTGAGTAGATATTTTCCAGAGGTGATAAATGAATTAAAATTTAAAAAGAAATGGGCTAGATCTCGGGTGATGCGGGTCGTCAGCGCTGGAGCGGCCCAACTATGCATTACCGCAGGCAGGAGAGCTGCATTCAAAATTTCCTAGGTGGACCCACCTGTCAACGATAGTGGGGGCCAAAAAGGGTACGGCGCACCCACGGTCGTAGGATTAGATGAGGATCCAAATGCCAGGGTGTCGTCTCCTACCCTGCGTTGGTTGCATGGGAGGAAACACTAGGGGCGGGTCACATCGGCCGGGAAGCTCACCTTGGTGTGGGCTCCAGATGTCAGCGAGGCGAGGTGGTGACGTGGTGCTAGGACGCAGTCCTGGAGATGGTCGGTAGGGGTGGGTTCTACGTCGGAAGGTCCCTCAGTTGACGGCGTCTACAGAGGTGCTCAGGACCTCACCGACATTGTCATCTAGGGTGGCCCTAGGTGGAAACAAAGGCAGGGTTATAAGGGGCTTGACGAGGGGGTTATTCCAGATCAAAAATGATGAAGAAAGAGGCAGAGAAGAGACGTAATGGTCCTCTTATTTCTTGCAGGTACACGAGCTCCAACTCACTTCCCCTGGCGAGGTACAGCAGGGGAAAGGTCCGGGGCTAGTGGGGTGTTTCTCTGGTGGCCAGGGAGGCGGATGGGAAGGAAATGAGAGGCCCGGATGGCTTCTAGCTTATTTAACAAGGAGAGAGGTCTTATGGTGGACATGGTCTAGGTAGGGGCATGAAGGGAGTTGTTGGCCGTGGGTTGGGCGTAAAGGGTGGTGGATATCGTGTGTGAGGGATGCTAGAGATCAAAGAGGTGCAGAGGAGTAGTGTGCTGCAAGTTTTCTTCCTATGGCCATGTGAGGAAGGTGAGAGGAAAGGAATGAACTAGGGAAGCTAGGGATGCTCCAGTTGGCCAGAGAGGGTGGTGATGTAGGGTGTAGGTCCTATGCACAACCAGAAGGACTAAGGAGGGCTGCTGCATCAACTTTTTTAAAAGTTATGGCATGATATAGTTGTCTCTCTATCTTGCTTTGCTTCCAAACACTAGAAGACAAGAACCTAGGGTTTGCTATAGTACCGGCTACAGTGTAGCTCAACCAGACAGTGATGGTGGTTGTTGTGGTGATCAATTGGCCAAGTTAGGTGAAGGGTGGAGGGTTTTGTTAATGGTTTTTGTATTAAGAACAAAAATGACTAGAAGGTAGATGTTGTATCACATTCAAAAACTTGAACATGACCAGATGATGTAAGGGTGCTGGTGGATGGGTATGGTCAATATATACCCTAGGGAATTGATTGGGATTTTTTAGATAATTTTAGCTCCTTTTTATATCAATTATTCAAATAGTGCTGAATCTGTTTTAATGAATTCATTTGAAATTTTTGAATTGTAAAAGGAGGGCTTTTGGTGTGGGATGATCCCAAAGATCAATTCACACGTTGGAGAATTTTCCCAATATTTGTTGCGAAGGAAAAGTATTTAAAACATTTATTTTCTCATTTCTGCCATTTAAGAAAATAGGCAAAAAGAAATAATAAAACTCTTCCAAAATATTTATTTTTGAAGTGGGAAGATAGGAAACAATATATAGGCCTCAATTGTTCCTAAATATGCAGAGGCGTTTTGTAGAAAAACAAACTTTCTTTTGTAGAGGCAGTTTTGAGGTTTTTGTAAAAGAGGAGAAATAATTAGTTTTTGGGACAAAATAATTGTAAAAAACATTTGCTAATTTTTCCCCCAAATGTATATGATGTCCATATAGTTTATCTATAATTTTTAACCTTGGATTTTTAAATCAAACTTGATTTTTGGGAGAAAACAAGAAATAAAGGATCTTGGGCACTAATATTTTTATACCATCAAAACCTTGTTGTATTAAGGGGTTAAGAGCTCCCATTGGATCATGTGCTAGATGGATAGATAGATCAAGTGATGTAGATCACCATATTATAGAGTGTTGAGATTTATCATGGTTGAGCTTTCCTAGTATTGATGCCAAAGTTGGCTAAAAATAAGGGTGTCAAAGCAGATTATTATTTAGCCTCAAAAACCATGTGGGTTTAGGAAGCACAAGGCTCCAACTTAAATGAGGGAGGTATGGATGGATATACATGAATGGGATGACCACAATCATGTATAGAGTTTGTAAAAATAAGATAACATGGAGATGTGAGCTTCTGCCAAAGTAGGCATGTTGGTAAGAGTTGCAAAAAAGATTATTTTCTTGCCTGCAAAACCATCAAGAACAAGTGGATAAAAGGATGATATAACCAAGCGCAAGAGTGGTATTTTTGTAGTACTTAGTATGTTTTACAATATGGTTTAAGTAAATTTCCAAAAAGACACAAGGGTTGAGAAGAGTGGAGACTCAAAGATGTGATGTTGATAACATTTCTAGACTTGGCCATTTTTTGGCAGATTTGTTTTTTTGTCTAGGATACATGAGGGGATGATTTTGAGAGGATGCAAGGTTCCAAACTCATCATCAAGTGGATGAGGTTGAAGTGTAGATTGAGTATAAGGGATCCATGATTATAGTTTGTCTTCACTGACTTAGAGACTGCTAGAAAGGATTAACTCTAATTTGATCTCGCTAAGAGATTAGATGGTCACTTTATTAACTAGAGATCAGATCAAGCTTGGAAATCTTGCTCAGGGTTTTTATTCTTAAAGTAACTTGATACTAGAGGATGAGCTCCTAGGGTAGCTGACTCTACTTCCTAAGCAATCAACACAATCGTAGATCAAGGAAATTCTTCTTACCAGTAAATCAAACTACTACTAGGGTTACCATCAAGTCTAGATTGAGGTAAGAATGAGTATTTTGAAAGGTTGGAGTTTTGAAATAAGTAAGATCCTTGGTACTTCTACAAATAGTAGAGTTCAAAGAGTTTTATAAAAGGTTTTGCAAAAACCTAGGGGTAAGAATAGTTGATAGTTCTTTCTTGAAAACATAAGGAGATTATATCATATAGATCTCCATAATTTTGTTAATAGAAGATAGGAAAATAATTGTTGTTTGTAATGGCATATTGGCTTAGGTTTTTTAAATGCCAAAACATTTGATAATATGCAAAATAATCCAAGATAGTTTAGTTAAGTAGCTTTTGTAAATTGAGGGGAAGAGTAGAGGAGTATATCATCTACTACACATTTAGATGCATAAGAACAAACAAATAAGCAAGCAAACACTGCATCATTAAACAAGAAAAAGTTTTTGTTCCCCCTGATTTTTACATTCTAGACAACTAATGAGGGTTACTGAAAGTGTGGTGTTACAAAACCAACAACAAAGAGAGAGAGAGAGAGAGAGAGAGAGAGAGAGGGAGAGAGAGAGATGTATGATGAGGTGTTAGCATGGGTCACGCTCAATGACGATGCCAAAATTAAAGCATATTTAAGTATATAAATTTTTCATATTGTCACTCATTACATGCTACATCTATCTACAATTGTGCCTATTATGTATGATTACTAGTTCTCATTCATTTCCACATGGACTTTGCACATTAGTAGTTTTATTACGATTTTATTACCTTTTTCTTGTCTATGATTTGTGTGTAGGTTCTATGAACCATCATGGATAAAAGGAGCCAAGAGTATTCAGTATGGAGAAGTTGTAGGAACCAGACTTAGCCATTTGAGGGGAGAAAAAAAGTGAATTTTTACATAAACTCCAAATTAAGATCCAAGGACATGGTGGTTTAGCCCTCGTCCATACGAATCCAACGAGCCAAAGAACACCTCAATGGAGTCCGTATGAACAGATAGCGACCAAAACACTTCAGAGTTCAGAGGGCGTAACGACCACTGGTACGAGCGGAGCCTTCCCATACCGTACGTCAGTACCACCCTCCGACAACTTCTTTTCATCAAATGGAACAACATTTGTGAAGGCCCAATGGGCATATTCGGCCCCTAGCTCCGTCGGTATGCAAAACCGACCTCCAGATGCCTATTTAAAGAGGAGAAAACCCTAGAACAAGGAGGGTAGTCCACCACACCATAGGGGCAGAGCCCTGCCGCTCCTCCGCCTCCATAGTATTTGGTTTATAAAGGTGTCCATGATCTAATCTCAAAAAATTCAATCATGAGAAAGAGTAGTGATAGTATGCTTCATACGAAACTTACCAACTTATTACCAATGCTACAATCTTATTGCCAAGAATGACTTAGTGATAATCCACTTGTGGTAGAGAGTAAGGCATGGTCAAAAAACCATAGTGCCTGAAGATAACCATTTGTAGGAACCACAAGATAAAGAGGAGGAACAACAAAAAGGTGAGGTTGACAAAGATTGGCACACTACAAATACTACATTTGTTTATGATGCCTCTCTCTAGTAATGATTCTCATAATGCTAGAACTGATTTTAATTTATCTGTGAATGCCTTGTGCCTAGAAACTCATGAGGAGAGAATTACTAATGATGAACTTTAGATAGAACCTTGCCATGAATCTTTTAATGCTAATATGCAGGGACCTTAATTACTCCCTATTGCAAAGGAAGAATATTGTGAAGTGTTCCCATACAATGGTAACCAAGGTAAAAGTTCATTAATTATATTTCAACCTCTAATCCTCTTGTTGCAGCTATATAAGGAGGCATGCTCACCACACTTGGTGCATCCACGCTCGCTTGGAAGCAAGAACCTATTCATCTACATGATGCCGATGCACCGCAAGAGGGTACGACTTTGATCATACTCTACTATGAGATGCTCCAACCCTTTGCTAGAGGTAAGTACAAGTACACCTCAAATTGATATCCCCTAGGATCTAGGTGGATAATTTAGTGGAGCATCTAAGCCTGGCTATATAGCTTTAAAGAAAGTGCTTCCCGGGAGGCAACCCGAAAGTTTTTAGGTGTCTTTCTTAATTTTGTGTCTTGAGTCTAATTGCATTCATGTTGCATTGGCACTTGTATATATTTGCATGGGGCTACCGGGCTACGGTACCAAAGTTCCCGGGCGAGTGCACCGCGGTACCTAAGTTGCCTGAAACTACCGCGTTTCGAAATGTTGGGCCGCCAACTATCGAGAGGGGCCATTTCGATGCAAACTCATATCACCCCTACCAAATCCAAACATTCCGTGAAACTGCCCCGTGAAGTAGACGGTCGGGACCCTCATGTCAGTAATATTTCCGTGCCACGAGCGCCAACTCTGCAACCACGTAGGCGAAATGAGAGACTAAAGGAGCATGGTGCAGTGACAAAATTCACAAATCCACTCCCTCCCTCCTTTCGCATGAACCCTAGCACCGGCGGTGTCAAAATCCCCTCTCCAACCAGAATGATCTCTTCGGGCATTTGACTTCCGGTGCAAAGTTGTTGCGCCTACTCGCTACTAACAAGCTCTAATGCCGAATGTCGTGCAAGCCATTGCGACGATGTAGCCCGCCTCTACCGCCGACGAGCTGAGCAACATGAAGAATGGCAGATCCATTGGCGAGGAAGAAGTACTTCTGGCTAATTGCGGGTGAGCTACTCTTATCTTTGCTTTTCGCACTACCTATAACTTCTAGATGGCTATTGGCATTACAGAGATATATCGAACATAGAATTTTTTGCTAGCACGACGCTGACAAACAATTCTTATCTTTTGTCCCCAATTTTCTGTCAAATAGGATCTCCGCTGAACCCAAATACACGGTTCTGGTCACCACCTACGGCTACCACATTAAATTAGAAGATGGGAAGAGCACGTGGAATCAAGCTCACAATCTGAAGATGGAAGTAGCGCATGTGCAGTTATGCACTATCCCTGGTTTGGTTGCTGTTGTGCGTGAATTTGCTGAAATGAGGCCGGAGCAGACTACACGGTTCAACTTCATTGATGTACGAGGCTTCACGGTTCCTATAACGTGTGACAGTCAGCTAATTGGGTTGATGAAACAGTATGCTGGGCTTCGAACAGTTATGCTGATCTGTAACATACTAGATGAGGAAGCTCCTGCTACTAGGAGTCGCCCAGCTATTATTTGGCAGGGAGGTCTAACTCGAACCCCTGCTATTGTTGAGCAAAATGTGGTTCCTCGTCCATGACATGCTTCTGTCAGGCAACCTCCTCGTAGGAGTCCCTGTATTGCCATTGTGGAAAACTGTGCTCTAGAATCTGCTGGTAATGGTCGTCCCCGTCCCCATGGTGTTGTTGCTCCGGCCACTACTCACCCAATCCATGCCGCTGCTGAGCAAACTAAGGCTTCCGGAGGCTGCCCCGCTGTTCTCGCCAAGACCGCTGCCTTGTGTGCTGCTCCTCCTTGAAACCGTCATCATGTTGTGCGAAACCGTGCTCTGCAATCTGCTGGTACTGGTCGTCTCATGTTGTTGTTGATCTGGCCACTGTTGACCCAATCCCTGCCGCTGTTGAGCAAACTAAGGCTTCCAGAGGCTGCCCCACTGTTGTTGCAAAGACTGATGCCTTGTGTCCTCCTCGAACCCGTGCTCAGGTTCAGCGAGCTGCTGGTCTGGAGCTAGCTCATGGTCTGGACTCTGCTAGCACTCAAAACACTGCTGTTGTGGGAACTGCTCATGATCGTCGATGTGGCATGGCAGCAGCTGATCCTATTGTGGCTGCCGTTAGAAGGGGCCCTGCCTGTCCACCAAGTAATGTAGCTCCCGCTGCTAAGGGCCCTCGCCTTGCTCCTGGTCCTGGTACTTCCACTGAGGTTGATCTAGCTAACAATGACGCTGGTGATGGCGGCAGTGGCATTGGGGCTGGGTCTGATGGTGCCGCTCCACCTCTCGAACCTCTCGGAGGTTTCTATCCTGAAGAACCTGATGATGGCAAAGTAATCATTCATATCGGTGTCACGGATTATATTGCAAAATTAGATGATGGCACAGAAAAATTCTGTGACGAGTTTGATGTAATCCTTGGCAGATACGATCCTGAAGTGGTAGAGTTATCTGACCTGATGGCATCGTTACGTGTGAAGGTGCTGTGGGGGTCCTCCTAGGAAGCACGTTTGTTATATTTTGGTTACAGGAGCAAAAAGGCAATCGAAGTGAAAGATACCAGGGATTTAGTCGTACCGTTTACAAGGAAACATTATAGGGGTGAAGTGTACTTCCACTTGATAGTGCAAATGGTTGGAGAGGAATTGGAACTCGACAATAGAGATGATGGACTTTTAGAAGGCATGCGTGACCTGATCCATGGCATCATTGGGGCTGGTGCGACTGAGGGTAGCTTCGAACAGAGGAGAGTCTTACAGAGGAGCATCATAAAGAGGAGCAGGAAGGGCATCCCCAGAAAGGGCACCCGAAGAAGAACGTCACCAAGGAGACCATGCCAGAGAAGAGGACGCCCAACAGTCGCACCAAAAAAGGCACCACGCCGTAGAGTACACCCCTGAGATCCAGTCAAAATGCCACACCGAACGGTAGCAGCAAAAACGCTAAGAGGGCTAGCACGGTGGTGAAGACTCCCAGGAGTGGTAGCAAAGAGGCAAAGATGGCCAGCACGGAGGCTACCACACCTAGTAGGAGCAGAAAAAATACTAATTTGGAATGGAACACGCCGCTGTCAGGGAATAATGCTAGCACGAAGGAGCACACGCCAATAGTAGCAGCAAAAGGGATAATTTGGAGCGGAACACGCCGCTGAGGTCAGGCAATAATGCCAGCACGAAGGAGAACACACCCAATAGTAGTAGCAAAAGGGCTAATTCGAAGAAGAACACGCTGCAGAGGTCAGGCAATAATGCCATCACCCTGGAGCCAACACCATGAGGGGAGGCAGTAAGGAGATCACACCCAAGAGCGGCAGCAAAAAGCCTAGTTCGATGGGGAATGGAATGCAGATGTCAAGCCCTATTGATACTATCAGGAAAGATTACATCAGGAAAGAGGATGTACACAGGAAGAGCAAGAGGGTTCTGTACAGTCAAGATGAAATTGATTCTGACTGCTGTTTGTCCACTGAAGTACCTGGGATGCGTGCAAACGTAAGACCACCCCATGTGGTTGCAGCAGAACCAACCGAGTGTCTTGGAGAAATAGAGTTGCCGGTGAGGTGGATTGGGGCAATGTTCCGGTCCATCCGGGTGGAAGCGATGGTGCAGCCCCACCCATGGGAGTCAATATGATGTGTGCAGTACTAGGCATTAGAGATGATGGCGAGGATTCTGAATCAGATGAAGAAGAAGGCACTGTAGAGGATCAAGAATATGGTGATGATGAAATAGACGAGGAACTTAACGATGAGGCAGGTATTCCAGTCGTGATTTGGCTGTTGAGGTAGAAGAAATGAAACATGACCACGAGTATCCTATAATTTTGGTCGGCACCGAGTTCAGGAGCATGCATGAGTTCAGGATGTCGTTCTGGCATTTTTGTATCAAGGGGTAGTTCTACGCTTATCGACTGAAAAACACTGCCTAGAAGTATGAAGCTGTTTGCAAGTTAACGTGGATGAATAGACGGGCCGAGGTACATTATCCATGGAGGATCACAGCAAGAGCCTTACCTGCGTCGAATGCAATTAGGGTACTGGGGCAATGAATGCAACAAACCATTAGAACTCTCTCTCTCTCTCTTTTCACTCTATAACTACAATTGATGTGCGATATCTTTCTGGCAACTAGTCGACTCCGCTTATCTTTCAAATGAATTTGTGTTGCAATTGAACAAAATGGGCCCTCCACACATGTGTCTGACAGGCAGCAAACTGAAATCCTCAATGGCTGATACAGAGTGGGTGGCTATGCAATCTATGTCCATAATAAAGGATAAACCTAAGGAGACCGCGAAGAATATTCAGACTAGCCTCGGTTCTAAATACAACATTGTCCTTCCGTATTACATGGTTTGGAAAGGTAAAGAGAAAGCTCTGGGGGTCTTGCACGGGGATTGGACCAATAGCTTCAGGATGCTGTACAACTTCAAGGCGGAGGTACAAGCTAGGTGTCCAGGGAGTGTTGTGGAGATTGACACCGAATCAGAAGGTGGTAAAATATATTTCAAAAGATTTTTTATGGCGCTTAAACCTTGCATCCAGGGATTCAAGGACGGCTGTAGGCCGTATCTGAGTGTAGACAACACTGTCCTAACTGGCAAATGGAAAGGGTGCCTACCATCTGCCACAACACTTGATGGTCACAACTAGATTTTCCAAGTGGCATTCGGGCTGTTTGAAACAGAAACAGAGGAAAACTAGGTCTGGTTTATGAGGTAGCTCGGGAGATCAATAGGCCACATGGATCCATTGCCTATATCCACGGATGCATGCCAAGGGCTGACGAATGCAGTGAAGGAGGTGTTCCCGCGAGCTGAAGGTAGAGAATGACATGCCCATATGATGCTCAACTTGTACTCACACTACGCAGGCAGCGTATTTCGTTACATGTTTCCTGTTGCTAGAGTTTACAAACCTAGTAGCAGCGAATATTTCATGACCAAGATTTTTGTGGAAGCCCCTGAACTTCTAGAGTACTTAGCCATCCATCATTCGCAGCTATGGAAGAGGAGTTAATTCAACCCTGACATCAAAGTTGATTACATAAACAACAACCTTGCAGAATGCCTGAATAACTGGGTGAAGGACATAAACGTGCGTCCTGTTCATATCTTGATGGACAGCATACGTGGTATGATCATGAAGCTATTAAATATAAGGAGAGAGATCGGTAGGAGACTTAGAGGACATATGCTACTGCCAGTTGTACAGCAACTGCACAAGAGAAGCCGAAGACTTGCTCATCTTAAGGTTGTCCCATCAACCAGCAGAAGCTGTGAGGTGGTCGATATGTCCAAGAGTGGAAAAAGGGATGTTGTGAACATCCAGCTCTGAGAATGCACCTGCTTAGAGTGGCAGCATACCGGGATACCTTGCGACCACGCCTTGGCCTTCTTGGTGAAGAAAAGAACTCTACCACATTTGGATCAGTATTTGTCAGCCTACTACTCTATGGAAAAGTTTAGAGCTGCATACGCTGGATCCGTCGAGCCATGTATAAACCCATCTCAGTGGCCTCAAGTCCAAATGTCTTTCGAGCTTTGCCAGCCAGTTACAAAAAGGGGCAGAGGAAGACCTCAGGTGAATAGGTTTAAGAATTTTCTCGAGAAGAAGGGTTCGGCTTTCTGTGCTACAAAGAAGGGCAAAAACAGATGCAAGACCTACCATCTTATAGGCCATAGAGAAGCGGGCTGTCCCCTTAATGCTCCCAAACCTAGGTATGAGATGGTACATTCACACAAAAAATTGTTTATAGTCTGTAGATATAAGGTAGTAATCCATGTACTGTTTTTTTACAAGAAACGCAAGGTAAGAAACAAGACAGTCGACTCAGTGATTTTGCTGCAGGAATAAAACCAAAACAAGTGGAGTGATGATGCCGGACAAGATTCTGGTGCTGATTGGCCAGACTTCCCTCGACCCAGAGATGCTGGGTATGTTAAGGTAAGAAGATTGGCACCCAGGAAGAGGAAGAAGGCGGGAGATGAAGAATTCAGTGGACGTGAAGGCAAGAAGAAGAAAGTTGGCACCCAAGCAGAGAAAGAAGGCTAGCAGTGTAGAAGCCTAATGATGTATTGAACTTGAACTTATATATGTAGTTCGGTTAAACTCTGGAGTTGTGTGCGTGGAACTTGTCGGGTGAAACAATCTGCCTCCCCTACTCGGAGTAAAATGTATCGCGACTTTAGGATTGGATACGGCCGAGGCCACTAGTTGAATCCAAATATGTGACTGTGCCACTACTATCTGAACAATCGCGATAGCTGAGCGGTTAAGGGGTCTCCAAAATTGATGGGTGTTAGTGGCACAGACATGAATTATTTAAAGGCGCTTAATAAATCCCTGCTATTGGCATTACACTTATGATTAGTTACTGGGCTGAAAAACAATTTCTTAAGATGGCTGCTACACTCCACGAAGCAGCAACTTATTTCAGCTGCTGGACAACGACATGGCAACATAAACTGCAAATGCAACAGATAATGCCCAGATAATGAGGAAATTGTTTCCACTATCTGGCCTAATCTTGAGCCCGTTTGTCTCACCACCTCCCTGCCCCTGCCTCCCCTGCACCTGGCAAAGCTCTCGGATCTCTCGCTCCATCGCACGAATCTCCTCTTTCTTGTCCCACACAGCATCACACAGATCTTGAACAAGCTCTTTGTGAAAACCTATCAGTGGCTTTTTGATCCACACAAACTTGTCACAGCTAGTCCCCCTCCCTTCCTACGAAGTAGATTGAAGGAAACAAAAAAAAGAATTACATTACGCTTTTCGAATCCGTGTTACCTATTGTCCTACAGTATTTTCGTCGGTCCATGAAATCCATCTCGGCATCTTCTCACCGCACAAGCACGGCATATCGGGGGTAGTAATCGTAGGGCGCCCTCCGGTACCTAATGGGGGCACCCGCCTGACGGCATTGAGCTGGCCCTGATTCCACCCGAGACGAATTGCATGAGCTGCGAGCCATGAGCGAGGGGAGCGAGGGCAGAGGAAAGGGAGGAAAGAGGATCCTTTGGATGTTAGGGTAGTGGTGAAGCGTGATTTATCCCCACTTAATAAATCAGGCAGAATCCTACCGTCCACATTCGGCTAACTGGTGGGGGACCTAGCGTGTGGACTTGTCAACCAAACCTCGCGCCTTCGTGGTTCAAAGGCCCTCTCGCGTGCATTGGACGAAATTTTTTGGCACCTTGCCCGCGTACATATCACTGGGAGGCCTTGCTCAGGAACCAGACACGCCTGGCCCACAATCTTACTCCCTCTTGGGAACTTGTCATGGTTCGCACCGGCAAATCCATCCGCTCCAATGCTTCCGGTAAGGCTTGCCACGGCAGATCCACCCCAAGATCCTACCATCGTAGTATCAAATGGCCATGGTTTCTTGAGAGGAGCGAAGACGCTACGTATCCGAGTTCAGCCCCTCCTACCTGTAGAAGGACTGATGCGGCGTCAAGCTCGAGCAGGAGCCGCCAGGCGCGACAGTGCTCGTTCCACGCAAACCCCATCAGCTTCGTCATTGTCGATTCCGATGTGGAGGACGACGGGGACGAAGCTGTGCATAACGCCATTGTTGCCTCCTTGGCGAGGGGAAAGCCACAGGCGGGAGTGGATGTCGCTGGGAAGGGCACGACTGTGTCACCAATCGAGGTGGACTCCGACGACAGCGATGTGATGTGGGTTTAGATGTTTTTTAGGATGGTTGCACTTTCGGTTGTGTTTACTGCGAGTACAATTATTGTAATCGGTTTGTCGGGCTATATTGAGAAATATGTGCAATAGCAGCGTGTGAGTGCTTCCACTTTAGAAATTGTGTCTATGCCATTTGCATGTTGCATTATCAACGTAGATTACATGTAAACAATCCAACGAAAATCAGATTACAACCATCAGACGGGAGTGGTAGGATGGAAGAGAAGTTGGGACAGTGGATTCGAGGGGAAGGAAGAGAAGGGGGTGTGACACTGGCAGGTGGGCCCTCGGAACACGTGACACTGACATGCGGGGGCGGGAGCACACGGTATTGCCAGTCTATCCAGAGCAAGAGGACTTTGGATCGATAACTCGTTGAATTATTAAGGAGTACTAAAAAAACTACAAGTAGGGTACATTCGCACAACACGTATGCTCTATGCACCAAGCATCGCTTAAGTTTAACAGTAACGACAGCATAAGTACTACATTTCCCTGTTGGTCTTCTCGATACAAATGTAGAAATACATATGTCTGTTCGGTCTAGCACCGACAAGGTACTGAGATGGCACACATAGGATCGACCTTAGGTCCGCATACTCCACCTCCCACAGCGTCGGGCAGCTCGACGCCTCGGCTAGCACAAGAATGCTATCGGACGATGGCGGCTGGGCATTCGCCCACATGCGCACCGTGTATACGGGCCAGGCGCATGAGACCGACCTGACGCATACGACACACACAACGGTGGGCCCAGTTCTAGTTCCCCGAACACCGGCGGTGATGGTCAGGATGAAAACAGAGCCGTCCCCCCGGAAAATTAGCCGGCGGCGTGCCGAGTCAGTGAACGGCACCTGCTCTTGGAAAAGTTGGGCTTTCCCATATGAGATCCTAATCACTTCTATCAAGTGCTCTTCTGCAAGGTGGACGACAAGCTCTGCCGGCGGGCCGGTGTAGTTGCAGCCCGGCTTCATGCAGGAGCACGCGCCGTGCGGGCACGCGATCTCTTGGAGCGGGAGCTCGTGGTAGGAGTAACGGCGAAAGCATCCTGGGTGGGAGCACACGAGCGTGAATGCCGATGCGAAGTTGCGCGCGAGGATCTCCAGATTCTTCGGCTGCAGCATCTACCACATCTGAAGTTCGTCGAGAAATCGGAAAAAAGATCAGCAGTTAGATTGGCGAATAGCAGGAATATGTAGGATAAGTTCAAAAGCTTGTAAATGATTTCTTAGCATGAAGGTAGCGACCCGAGAATTGGCGGATGTTGTCGGCTTGCACCTACGGCAGGATGGGAGTGAAGTGGGGAAAGTGGCTTCGAGGGGAAGAAAGAGAAGTAAGGGGAGGAAGAGAAGTAATGGGGACGTGACACTGGGATATGGCCCACTCAACTCGTGAGTCGTGACACTCCCAACAGGGGAGTGCCCGGTATTGCCAGTTTGTCCAGAGCAAGCGTAGCCAATCATGCCGCAGAATAGCCTACTCGCGGATCGCTCTCACGAAGACCATACCAATCGTCCAAGTGCCCCGATCAAACGGTATGTAACAATCGTCAAGCAGAACAACTGTGTTAGGGCGTGCCTTCTAGAAGACTCAGTCTACCGATGGATCCATTGGGGGGATAAGGTTAGGGATCTCCTAAGGTTAGGATCCATATGTGGTTTATGAAAAGAACACACATCCAGTGACACTAGTGGATCCTTATGTGGTTTGTGAGAAGAACACACATGCAATCACACTGGGTGGATCCAGATGTGGTTTATGAGAGGAACACACATGCAATGACACTGGTGATATCTGGTTTGTGAAAAGAACACACATGCAATGGCTCTAACCGTGGTTAATGGAAAGAGCAGACATGCAATGACACTAGTGGATCCATGGGTGGTTTGTGAGAAAAACACACATGCAATGACTCTAGTTGATCCATGCGTGGTTTGTGGAAAGAACACACATGCAATGCCATTGGATGATGCATATGTGGTTCATGATAGGAACACACATACAATGACATTAGTGGATCCATAAGTGGTTTGTGGAAAGAACACACATGCTGTGAACACTGGTTGATCCATATGTGATTTGTGGAAAGAACACACATGTAGTGAACACTGGTTGATCCATGTGTGTTTTGTGGAAAGAACACACATGCAGTGAACACTGGTGGAGCCATATGTGGTTTGTGAAAAAAAGACATGCAATGACTCTAGTGCTGGTTTTAGTATAAGAACACACATGCAATGACTCTAGTGGTTCCATATGTGGTTTGTGGAAAGAACACACATGCAATGACTCTGGTGGATCCATATGTGGTTTGTGGAAAGAACACACATGCAATGCCATTGGTTGATCCATGTGTGGTTTTTGAAAAGAACACACATGCAATACCATTGGTTAATCCATGTGTGGTTTGTGGAAAGAATACACATGCAATGACTCTAGTGGGTCCATATGTTGTTTGTTGAAAGAACACGCATGCAGTGAACACTGGTTGATCCATATGTGATTTGTGGAAAGAACACACATGCAGTGAACATTGGTGGAGCCATATGTGGTTTGTGAAAAGAACACACATGCAATGCCATTGGTTGATCCATATGTGGTTTGTGGTAAAACACACATGCAATGACCACTAGTGGGTCCATGTGTGGTTTGTGGAAAGAACACACATGTAACAACCACGGGTTGATCCATTTGTGGTTCATGACAGGAACACACATGCAATGAACACTGGTGGATCCATATGTGGTTCATGACAGGAACACACATGCAATGACATTGGTTGATCCATGTGTGGTTCATGACAGGAACACACATGCAATGACATTGGTTGATCCATATTTGGTTTGTGGAAAGAACACACATGCAATGACACTGGCTGATCCATATGTGGTTTGTGGAAAGAACACACATGCAATGACTCTGGTCGATCCATGCGTGGTTTGTGGAAAGAACACACATGCAATGTCATAGGTTGATCCATATGTGGTTTGTGAAAAGAATACACATCCAATGGCATTGGTTGATCCATGTGTGGTTTTTGAAAGAACACACATGCAATGCCATTGGTTGATGCATATGTGGTTAATGACAGGAACACACATGCAATGACATTGGTTGATCCATAAGTGGTTTGTGGAAAGAACACACATGAAGTGAACACTGGTGGATCCATATGTGATTTGTGAAAAGTACATACATGCAATGCCATTGGTTGATCCATATGTGGTTTGTGGAAAGAACACACATGCAGTGACTCTAGTGTTGGTTTTAGTATAAGAAAACACATTCAATGACTCTGGTTGATCCATATGTGGTTTATGAAAAGAAAACAGATCCAATGACACTGGTTGATCCTTATGTGGTTTGTGAGAACAACACACATGCAATCACACTGGGTGGATCCAGATGTGGTTCATGAGAGGAACACACATGCAATGACACTGATGATATCTGGTTTGTGAAAAGAACACACATGCAATGACTCTAACATTGGTTAATGGAAAGAGCAGACATGCAATGACACTAGTGGATCCATGTGTGGTTTGTGAGAAAAACACACATGCAATGACTCTAGTTGATCCATGTGTGATTTGTGGAAAGAACACACATGCAATGCCATTGGATGATGCATATGTGGATCATGACAGGAACACACATGCAATGACATTGGTGGATCCATAAGTAGTTTGTGGAAAGAACACACATGCTGTGAACACTGGTGGATCCATATGTGATTTGTTAAAATAACACACATGCAATGCCATTGGTTGATCCATGTGTGGTTTGTGGAAAGAACACACATGCAATGACTCTAGTGCTGGTTTTAGTATAAGAACACACATGCAATGACTCTAGTGGGTCCATATGTGGTTTGTGGAAATAACACACATGCAATGGCACTGGTTGATCCATATGTGGTCTGTGGAAAGAACACACATGCAATGTCTCTAGTGGATCCATGCGTGGTTTGTGGAAAGAACACACATGCAATGCCATTGGTTGATCCATGTGTGGTTTGTGAAACGAATACACATGCAATGCCATTGGGTATCCATGTGTGGTTTGTGGAAAGAACACACATGCAATGCCAGTGGTTGATCCATATGTGGTTTGTGGAAGGAACACACATGCAATGACATTGGTGGAACCATAAGTGGTTTGTGGAAAGAACACACATGCAGTGAACACTAGTTGATCCATATGTGTTTTGTGGAAAGAACACACATGCAGTGAACACTGGTTTTGTCCATATGTGGTTTGTGAAAAGAACACACATGCAATGACTCTAGTCCTGGTTTTAGTATAAGAACACACATGCAATGACTCTGGTTGATCCATATGTTGTTTATGAAAAGAACACACATCCAATGACACTGGTGGATCCTTATGTGGTTTCTGAGAAGAACACACATTCAATCACACTTGGTGGATCCATATATGGTTTATGAGAGGAACACACATGCAATGACACTGGTGATATCTGGTTTGTGAAATGAACACACATGCAATGACTCTAACATTGGTTAATGGAAAGAGCAGACATGCAATGACACTAGTGGATCCATGTGTGGTTTGTGAGAAAAACACACATGCAATGACTCTAGTTGATCCATGTGTGATTTGTGGAAAGAACACACATGCAATGCCATTGGATGATGCATATGTGGTTCATGACAGGAACACACATGCAATGACATTGGTGGATCCATAAGTGGTTTGTGGAAAGAACACACATGCTGTGAACACTGGTGGATCCATATGTGATTTGTGAAAATAACACACATGCAATGCCATTGGTTGATCCATGTGTTGTTTGTGGAAAGAACACACATGCAGTGAACACTGGTGTAGCCATATGTGGTTTGTGAAAAAACACATGCAATGACTCTAGTGCTGGTTATAGTATAAGAACACACATGCAATGACTCTAGTGGGTCCATATGTGGTTTGTGGACAGAACACACATGCAATGACTCTAGTGGATCCATATGTGCTTTGTGGAAAGAACACACATGCAATGCCATTGGTTGATCCATGTGTGGTTTGTGAAAAGAACACACATGCAATGCCATTGGTTGATCAATGTGTGGTTTGTGGAGAGAATACACATGCAATGACTCTAGTGGGTCCATATGTTGTTTGTGGAAAGAACACACATGTAGTGAACACTGGTTGATCCATATGTGATTTGTGGAAAGAACACACATGCAGTGAACACTGGTGGAGCCATATGTGGTTTGTGAAAAGAACACACAGGCAATGCCACTGGTGGATCCATATGTGGTTTGTGAAAAAACACATGCAATGCCATTGGTTGATCCATGTGTGGTTTGTGGAAAGAACACACTTGCAATGCCATTGGTTGATGCATATGTGGTTCATGACAGGAACACACATCCAATGACATTGGTGGATCCATAAGTGGTTTATGGAAAGAACACACATGCAGTGAACACTGGTGGATCCATATGTGATTTGTGAAAATAACACTCATGCAATGCCATTGGTTGATCCATGTGTGGTTTGTGGAAAGAACACACTTGAAGTTAACACTGGTGGAGCCACATGTGGTTTGTGAAAAAAAACATGCAATGACTCTAGTGCTGGTTTTAGTATAAAGAACACACATGCAATGACTCTAGTGGGTCCATATGTGGTTTGTGGATTGAACACACATGCAATGACTCTAGTGGATCCATATGTGGTTTGTGGAAATAACACACATGCAATTCCATTAGTTGATCCATGTGTGGTTTGTGAAAAGAACACACATGCAATGCCATTGGTTGATCCATGTGTGGTTTATGGAAAGAATACACATGCAATGACTCTAGTGGGTCCATATGTTGTTTGTGGAAAGAACACACATGCAGTGAACACTGGTTGATCCATATGTGATTTGTGGAAAGAACAGACATGCAGTGAACACTGGTGGAGCCATATGTGGTTTGTGAAAAGAACACACATGCAATGCCACTGTTGGATCCATATGTGGTTTGTGAAAAAAAACACATGCAATGCCATTGGTTGATCCATGTGTGGTTTGTGGAAAGAACACACATGAAATGCCATTGGTTGATGCATATGTGGTTCACGACAAGAACACACATGCAATGACATTGGTGGATTCATAAGTGGTTTGTGGAAAGAACACACATGCAGTGAACACTGGTGGATCCATATGTGATTTGTGAGAAGAACACACATGTAATGCCATTGGTTGATCCATATGTGGTTTGTGGAAAGAACACACATGCAATGACTATAGTGGGTCCATATGTGGTTTGTGGAAAGAACACACATGCAATGACACTGGTTGATACATATGTGGTTTGTGGAAAGAACACACATGAAATGACTCTGGTGGATCCATGTGTTGTTTGTGGAAAGAACACACATGCAATGCCATTGGTTGATCCATGTGTAGTTTGTGAAACGAATACACATGCACCATTGGTTGATCCATGTGTAGTTTGTGAAACGAATACACATGCACCATTGGTTGATCCATCTGTGGTTTGTGGAAAGATTACACATGCAATGCCATTGGTTAGTCCATATGTGGTTTGTGTAAGGAAAACACATGCAATGACATTGGTGGATCCATAAGTGGTTTGTGGAAAGAACACACATGCAGTGAACATTGGTTGATCCATATGTGTTTTGTGGAAAGAACACACATGCAGTGAACACTGGTTTTGTCCATATGTGGTTTGTGAAAAGAACACACATGCAATGACTCTAGTCCTGGTTTTAGTATAAGAACACACATGCAATGACTCTGGTTGATCCATATGTGGTTTATGAAAAGAACACACATCCAATGACACTGGTGGATCCTTATGTGGTTTCTGAGAAGAACACACATTCCATCACACTTGGTGGATCCATATATGGTTTATGAGAGGAACACACATGCAATGACACTGGTGATATCTGGTTTGTGAAAAGAACACACATGCAATGACTCTAACATTGGTTAATGGAAAGAGCAGACATGCAATGACACTAGTGGATCCATGTGTGGTTTGTGAGAAAAACACACATGCAATGACTCTAGTTGATCCATGTGTGATTTGTGGAAAGAACACACATGCAATGCCATTGGATGATGCATATGTGCATGACAGGAACACACATGCAATGACATTGGTGGATCCATAAGTGGTTTGTGGAAAGAACACACATGCTGTGAACACTAGTGGATCCATATGTGATTTGTGAAAATAACACACATGCAATGCCATTGGTTGATCCATGTGTTGTTTGTGGAAAGAACACACATGTAGTGAACACTGGTGGAGCCATATGTGGTTTGTGAAAAAACACATGCAATGACTCTAGTGCTGGTTATAGTATAAGAACACACATGCAATGACTCTAGTGGGTCCATATGTGGTTTGTGGACAGAACACACATGCAATGACTCTAGTGGATCCATATGTGCTTTGTGGAAAGAACACACATGCAATGCCATTGGTTGATCCATGTGTGGTTTGTGAAAAGAACACACATGCAATGCCATTGGTTGATCAATGTGTGGTTTGTGGAGAGAATACACATGCAATGACTCTAGTGGGTCCATATGTTGTTTGTGGAAAGAACACACATGTAGTGAACAATGGTTGATCCATATGTGATTTGTGGAAAGAACACACATGAAGTGAACACTGGTGGAGCCATATGTGGTTTGTGAAAAGAACACACAGGCAATGCCACTGGTGGATCCATATGTGGTTTGTGAAAAAACACATGCAATGCCATTGGTTGATCCATGTGTGGTTTGTGGAAAGAACACACTTGCAATGCCATTGGTTGATGCATATGTGGTTCATGACAGGAACACACATCCAATGACATTGGTGGATCCATAAGTGGTTTGTGGAAAGAACACACATGCAGTGAACACTGGTGGATCCATATGTGATTTGTGAAAATAACACACATGCAATGCCATTGGTTGATCCATGTGTGGTTTGTGGAAAGAACACACTTGAAGTTAACACTGGTGGAGCCACATGTGGTTTGTGAAAAAAAACATGCAATGACTCTAGTGCTGGTTTTAGTATAAAGAACACACATGCAATGACTCTAGTGTGTCCATATGTGGTTTGTGGATTGAACACACATGCAATGACTCTAGTGGATCCATATGTGGTTTGTGGAAATAACACACATGCAATTCCATTAGTTGATCCATGTGTGGTTTGTGAAAAGAACACACATGCAATGCCATTGGTTGATCCATGTGTGGTTTATGGAAAGAATACACAAGCAATGACTCTAGTGGGTCCATATGTTGTTTGTGGAAAGAACACACATGCAGTGAACACTGGTTCATCCATATGTGATTTGTAGAAAGAACACACATGCAGTGAACACTGGTGGAGCCATATGTGGTTTGTGAAAAGAACACACATGCAATGCCACTGGTGGATCCATATGTGGTTTGTGAAAAAAAACACATGCAATGCCATTGGTTGATCCATGTGTGGTTTGTGGAAAGAACACACATGAAATGCCATTGGTTGATGCATATGTGGTTCACGACAAGAACACACATGCAATGACATTGGTGGATTCATAAGTGGTTTGTGGAAAGAACACACATGCAGTGAACACTGGTGGATCCATATGTGATTTGTGAGAAGAACACACATGTAATGCCATTGGTTGATCCATATGTGGTTTGTGGAAAGAACACACATGCAATGACTATAGTGGGTCCATATGTGGTTTGTGGAAAGAACACACATGCAATGACACTGGTTGATACATATGTGGTTTGTGGAAAGAACACACATGAAATGACTCTGGTGGATCCATGTGTTGTTTGTGGAAAGAACACACATGCAATGCCATTGGTTGATCCATGTGTAGTTTGTGAAACGAATACACATGCACCATTGGTTGATCCATGTGTAGTTTGTGAAACGAATACACATGCACCATTGGTTGATCCATCTGTGGTTTGTGGAAAGATTACACATGCAATGCCATTGGTTAGTCCATATGTGGTTTGTGTAAGGAAAACACATGCAATGACATTGGTGGATCCATAAGTGGTTTGTGGAAAGAACACACATGCAGTGAACATTGGTTGATCCATATGTGTTTTGTGGAAAGAACACACATGCAGTGAACACTGGTTTTGTCCATATGTGGTTTGTGAAAAGAACACACATGCAATGACTCTAGTCCTGGTTTTAGTATAAGAACACACATGCAATGACTCTGGTTGATCCATATGTGGTTTATGAAAAGAACACACATCCAATGACACTGGTGGATCCTTATGTGGTTTCTGAGAAGAACACACATTCAATCACACTTGGTGGATCCATATATGGTTTATGAGAGGAACACACATGCAATGACACTGGTGATATCTGGTTTGTGAAAAGAACACACATGCAATGACTCTATCATTGGTTAATGGAAAGAGCAGACATGCAATGACACTAGTGGATCCATGTGTGGTTTGTGAGAAAAACACACATGCAATGACTCTAGTTGATCCATGTGTGATTTGTGGAAAGAACACACATGCAATGCCATTGGCTGATGCATATGTGGTTCATGACAGGAACACACATGCAATGACATTGGTGGATCCATAAGTGGTTTGTGGAAAGAACACACATGCTGTGAACACTGGTGGATCCATATGTGATTTGTGAAAATAACACACATGCAATGCCATTGGTTGATCCATGTGTTGTTTGTGGAAATAACACACATGCAGTGAACACTGGTGGAGCCATATGTGGTTTGTGAAAAAACACATGCAATGACTCTAGTGCTGGTTATAGTATAAGAACACACATGCAATGACTCTAGTGGGTCCATATGTGGTTTGTGGACAGAACACACATGCAATGACTCTAGTGGATCCATATGTTCTTTGTGGAAAGAACACACATGCAATGCCATTGGTTGATCCATGTGTGGTTTGTGAAAAGAACACACATGCAATGCCATTGGTTGATCAATGTGTGGTTTGTGGAGAGAATACACATGCAATGACTCTAGTGGGTCCATATGTTGTTTGTGGAAAGAACACACATGTAGTGAACACTGGTTGATCCATATGTGATTTGTGGAAAGAACACACATGAAGTGAACACTGGTGGAGCCATATGTGGTTTGTGAAAAGAACACACAGGCAATGCCACTGGTGGATCCATATGTGGTTTGTGAAAAAACACATGCAATGCCATTGGTTGATCCATGTGTGGTTTGTGGAAAGAACACACTTGCAATGCCATTGGTTGATGCATATGTGGTTCATGACAGGAACACACATCCAATGACATTGGTGGATCCATAAGTGGTTTGTGGAAAGAACACACATGCAGTGAACACTGGTGGATCCATATGTGATTTGTGAAAATAACACACATGCAATGCCTTTGGTTGATCCATGTGTGGTTTGTGGAAAGAACACACTTGAAGTTAACACTGGTGGAGCCACATGTGGTTTGTGAAAAAAACATGCAATGACTCTAGTGCTGGTTTTAGTATAAAGAACACACATGCAATGACTCTAGTGGGTCCATATGTGGTTTGTGGATTGAACACACATGCAATGACTCTAATGGATCCATATGTGGTTTGTGGAAATAACACACATGCAATTCCATTAGTTGATCCATGTGTGGTTTGTGAAAAGAACACACATGCAATGCCATTGGTTGATCCATGTGTGGTTTATGGAAAGAATACACATGCAATGACTCTAGTGGGTCCATATGTTGTTTGTGGAAAGAACACACATGCAGTGAACACTGGTTGATCCATATATGATTTGTGGAAATAACACACATGTAGTGAACACTGGTGGAGCCATATGTGGTTTGTGAAAAGAACACACATGCAATGCCACTGGTGGATCCATATGTGGTTTGTGAAAAAAAACACATGCAATGCCATTGGTTGATCCATGTGTGGTTTTTGGAAAGAACACACATGAAATGCCATTGGTTGATGCATATGTGGTTCACGACAAGAACACACATGCAATGACATTGGTGGATTCATAAGTGGTTTGTGGAAAGAACACACATGCAGTGAACACTGGTGGATCCATATGTGATTTGTGAGAAGAACACACATGTAATGCCATTGGTTGATCCATATGTGGTTTGTGGAAAGAACACACATGCAATGACTATAGTGGGTCCATATGTGGTTTGTGGAAAGAACACACATGCAATGACACTGGTTGATACATATGTGGTTTGTGGAAAGAACACACATGAAATGACTCTGGTGGATCCATGTGTTGTTTGTGGAAAGAACACACATGCAATGCCATTGGTTGATCCATGTGTAGTTTGTGAAACGAATACACATGCACCATTGGTTGATCCATGTGTAGTTTGTGAAACGAATACACATGCACCATTGGTTGATCCATCTGTGTTTGTGGAAAGATTACACATGCAATGCCATTGGTTAGTCCATATGTGGTTTGTGTAAGGAAAACACATGCAATGACATTGGTGGATCCATAAGTGGTTTGTGGAAAGAACACACATGCAGTGAACATTGGTTGATCCATATGTGTTTTGTGGAAAGAACACACATGCAGTGAACACTGGTGGAGCCATATGTGGTTTGTGAAAAGAACACACATGCAATGACTCTAGTGCTAGTTTTAGTATAAGAACACACATGCAATGACTCTGGTTGATCCATATGTGGTTTATGAAAAGAACACACATCCAATGACACTGGTGGATCCTTATGTGGTTTGTGAGAAGAACACACATGCAATCACACTGGGTGGATCTATATGTGGTTTATGAGAGTAACACACATGCAATGACAATAGTGACATGTGGTTTGTGAAAAGAACACACATGCAATGACTCTAAGTTTGGTTAATGAAAAGTGTAGACACGCAATGACACTAGTGGATCCATGTGTGGTTTGTGAGAAAAACACACATGCAATGACTCTAGTTGATCCATGTGTGGTTTGTGGAAAGAACACACATGCAATGCCATTGGTTGATGCATATGTGGTTCATGACAGGAACACACATGCAATGACATTGGTGGATCCATAAGTGGTTTGTGGAAAGGTCATTCCGCCCCTTGTCCCTGAAGATGGGTAATATGTTCTCAACACACATGCAGGGAACACTGGTGGATCCATATGTGATTTGTGAAAATAACACACATGCAATGCCACTGGTTGATCCATATGTGGTTTCTGGAAAGAACACACATGCAGTGAACACTAGTGGATCCTTATGTAGTTTGTGAAAAAAAACACATGCAATGACTCTAGTGCTGGTTTTAGTATAAGAACACACATGGAATGACTCTAGTGGGTCCATATGTTGTTTGTGGAAAGAACACACATGCAATGCCATTGGTTGATCCATGTGTAGTTTGTGAAACGAATACACATGCACCATTGGTTGATCCATGTGTAGTTTGTGAAACGAATACACATGCACCATTGGTTGATCCATGTGTGGTTTGTGGAAAGATTACACATGCAATACCATTGGTTAGTCCATATGTGGTTTCTGTAAGGAACACACATGCAATGACATTGGTGGATCCATAAGTGGTTTGTGGAAAGAACACACATGCAGTGAACATTGGTTGATCCATATGTGTTTTGTGGAAAGAACACACATGCAGTGAACACTGGTGGAGCCATATGTGGTTTGTGAAAAGAACACACATGCAATGACTCTAGTGCTAGTTTTAGTATAAGAACACACATGCAATGACTCTGGTTGATCCATATGTGGTTTATGAAAAGAACACACATCCAATGACACTGGTGGATCCTTATGTGGTTTGTGAGAAGAACACACATGCAATCACACTGGGTGGATCTATATGTGGTTTATGAGAGTAACACACATGCAATGACAATAGTGACATGTGGTTTGTGAAAAGAGCACACATGCAATGACTCTAAGTTTGGTTAATGGAAAGTGTAGACACGCAATGACACTGGTGGATCCATGTGTGGTTTGTGAGAAAAACACACATGCAATGACTCTAGTTGATCCATGTGTGGTTTGTGGAAAGAACACACATGCAATGCCATTGGTTGATGCATATGTGGTTCATGACAGGAACGCACATGCAATGACATTGGTGGATCCATAAGTGGTTTGTGGAAAGGTCGTTCCGCCCCTTGTCCCCGAAGATGGGTAATATGTTCTCAACACACATGCAGTGAACACTGGTGGATCCATATGTGATTTGTGAAAATAACACACATGCAATGCCACTGGTAGATCCATATGTGGTTTCTGGAAAGAACACACATGCAGTGAACACTGGTGGATCCTTATGTAGTTTGTGAAAAAAAACACATGTAATGACTCTAGTGCTGGTTTTAGTATAAGAACACACATGGAATGACTCTAGTGGGTCCATATGTGGTTTGTGGAAAGAACACACATGCAATGACTCTGGTGGATCCATATGTGGTTTGTGGAAAGAACACACATGCAATGCCATTGGTTGATCCATGTGTGGTTTGTGAAAATAACACACATGCAATGCCATTGGTTCATCCATGTGTGGTTTGTGGAATGAATATACATGCAATGACTCTAGTGGGTCCATATGTTGTTTGTGGAAAGAAAAAAAATGCAGTGAACACTGGTTGATCCATATGTGATTTGTGGAAAGAACACACATGCAGTGAACACTGGTGGAGCCATATGTGGTTTGTGAAAAGAACACACATGCAATTACCACTAGTGGGTCCATGTGTGGTTCATGACAGGAACACACATGCAATGATAGTGGTTGATCCATATGTGGTTTGTGGAAAGAACACACATGCAATGACACTGGTTGATCCATATGTGGTTTGTGGAAAGAACAGACATGCAGTGAACACTGGTTGATCCAGATGTGATTTGTGGAAAGAACACACATGAAGTGATCTCTGGTGGATCCATATGTGGTTTGTGAAAATAACACACATGCAATGCCATTGGTTGATCTATATGTGGTTTGTGAAAAGAACACACATGCAATGACTCTAGTGGATCCATATGTGGTTTGTGGAAAGAACACACATGCAATAACCACTGGTTGATACATATGTGGTTTGTGGAAATAGCAAAAATGCAATGACACTGGTTGATCCATATGTGGTTTGTGGAAAGAACACACATGCAATAACCACTGGCTGATACATATGTGGTTTGTGGAAATAGCAAAAATGCAATGACACTGGTTGATCCATATGTGGTTTGTGAAAAAAACACATGCAATGAATCTAGTGCTGGTTTTAGTATAAGAACTCACATGCAATGACTCTAGTGGGTTCATATGTGATTTGTGAAAATAACACACATGCAATGCCATTGGTTGATCCATGTGTTGTTTGTGGAAAGAACACACATGCAGTGAACACTGGTGGAGCCATATGTGGTTTGTGAAAAAACACATGCAATGACTCTAGTGCTGGTTATAGTATAAGAACACACATGCAATGACTCTAGTGGGTCCATATGTGGTTTGTGGACAAAACACACATGCAATGACTCTAGTGGATCCATATGTGCTTTGTGGAAAGAACACACATGCAACGCCATTGGTTGATCCATGTGTGGTTTGTGAAAAGAACACACATGCAATGCCATTGGTTGATCAATGTGTGGTTTGTGGAGAGAATACACATGCAATGACTCTAGTGGGTACATATGTTGTTTGTGGAAAGAACACACATGTAGTGAACACTGTTTGATCCATATGTGATTTGTGGAAAGAACACACATGCAGTGAACACTGGTGGAGCCATATG